>SSNP01000210.1:0-31746 GCA_006937955.1 Pachypanchax playfairii | reverse complement strand
CCCCCCCAACAACAACGCGCAGAGAACGCTTTTGCAAGAAGAAAGAAAAACAAAACCAAGAAAATGTCTCGACAGGTGAGTATTATTGTCATCTTTGCGCTCCTAAGGGTGGCGTTGCTAACAACGGCAAGGGCTTCATGCTTGTATTTATGTACGTGAGTGTGAGTGCCGTAAAGCAGGTTTGTTCTCGCGAGATTAGTCGGGTCCGATCCACTGAAAGTTGCAAGTGCTGCTTTCAGGACACAGACCCCGGAGGGAGGGGAGGGACCCACGAATCACCCCGCCAAGTCCTTGTTTACCCCCACAGGGACTCTAGAAAACATTTATTGAGGTGAAAAAACTTAGTTCTGCTTTAAAATACGTGTGTAAGGCAAATATATCATTAACAGTATAGTGGTTATTGGCAGCAACTAAATTGTAGAATTAACTACATCTTACACAAATGTAAATGATTCTCACACACAGCTAAAGTGCAGTGACATGGAAATAATTAAGTTGTGCCATATTACTATCACTTCAGCTTTATGTTGTTGACTGCAACAACCTGCTAAATGCATGTACATTTATCTTCACTTTGGATGGAAAAAAGGTGAATGAGCACAATTTAAATTGGTCCAACTTAGTGTTTATTTATTAAAAGTCAGAAATGTAAACACTACAGTAGGAATGGATTGGCTAAACTCAGTATATGTGTTCAACAAATATAATATTCTTCACTGGGAGAAGAAAAATATTATTTCATATATTTTTATTCATTTACATTTTTTGTATTGAATGTTTTTAATAGTCATCATAATTTTGAGTTAAGCAACAAAACAAAGAAAAACAAACACCCCCTCCCCCCCAAAAAAAAAAAATTGTGCATGTACTCCCTCTGCCATCTATCCCTGTTAGACCTGGAATCAAAATAATTTTGACAATTTGTTTCCTATTATAACATTCATTAACATTTTATGTTTTACCCAGACTCTTTAATTTCTTTAAAAAAAACCTCCCACATTGCTTTAGAAGCCCTCTCTATTTCTATTTGTCCATCAACAAAGTCGAAAACAAACACACATCCCATAACGCATTTTCTTCATGCCCTGAAGGCAATGTGAAAATAACATTTATTTTTAATCAGCAAAACAGATCCAAAAAAAGATGGTCTTTGGAAATTAATGAAGCGATTGTATTGGTACATTTTCTTTTTATTATAGTCAAAATTAGGTTCTGTGCTAGCGATCATGCTTTTTTTTTTTGTTATGTGGCAGATTTTAGCTGGTAGTTAATTGTATAACTAGCATAGTACCAATTAGGTCCCTTGATTTGGGTTATTAAGGCTTTTAAATGGCCCCAGATTACTCAAACCCCATGTCTAATAACCTTCATTGTCTTTTCTTGGAATAGACCATAGTCAATGAAATTATCAGTAAGTGGATTAATTCATAATGGGTGCTGCGTGTTTAATTGCAATGATTGTTTTTTATGTCTTTTATTCTTAAATGTCATCAAAGTTGTATCTGATACAGTGTACTGAAGGGGATGAATTAAGAAAAATAGCCAAAAATCCCTTACCTTTTGTTAGTAGCATATGTGTAATTTAAGGACTGGTCTCATTTTGAGCTTAGAAAATATTTACATTTCATTTTAGTTTTTGTCACTGGTTTGTAAGAAGTGTACAATAAAAACAGATGCCATTTGCTTTCTACTCAGAAGTTTAATAGTGATCTGTTCAAAGAAAAAACTTCAAACATTACTTTGTCATTTGAATTTATCAACATCCTCCAATTTAACTTTTCTTCATAGCTTTGAATTGAAACTTCAGATCATTTCCTGATCAACAAGCAAATTTTAACATCAGACAAAGATAAACTGAGTAAATACAAAGTAAATTTTAATGATTGCTTGATGAATATACTTATCAAAGGGAAAATAAACTATGCAAACAAACTTGGACTTTTTTCAAATCGTAATTGACCTCTTAATAACAAATGAGAAACAAAGAAGTCATTGACTTTTATCAATGTTACAAAGCAATTTCTAAGGCTTTAGGACTTAAACAAACTACAGTAAGAGCATGAAATAATGGTTAACTTGCACAGGAGTGGTAAACCTCCTAAAGTTACTCTAGGAGCATATTGATGATGCATCCTGGAGGTCATGAAAAAACCCAGATCAATAGGCAATTCAGGGCCTCACATGCTTCAACTAAGGTCAGTGTTCATGGTTCAACCACCACATCCACGGGTGGTTTCAAATGTGAAAACTACTGCTGAACAAAAAGCCCCACCTCAAATTTGCAAAAAAACAAAAACATGATGATGATCTAGATCTGCACAAGACTTTAAATAAAATATTTTGTGGACTGATGAGAAAAATACTTTTTTGAAGGTGTGTGTCCTGGTGCGAAACTAACATGGTATTTCAGAAAATACATTTTACTCCCAGTCAAACATGGTGGAGGTAGTGTGATGGTCTCTAGTTACATTGCTGCTTTATGACTTGCTGCAGTGGATGAAACACTGTAATAACTCTTAATTTTTCTTAAGAATTAAAACATGTGAGTGTGTGTGAATGGGTGAATGACAAATTGTAGTGTGAAGTGCTTTGGGAGTCAGAATCTGACTTAGAAATGCGCTATACAAGTACATGCCATCTACCATTTAAAGCTGTAGTGCGTAACTTTTACATGTCCGTGGATGTCCGTTTCAGCCAAGCCACTATCAGAGGAGATGACACAATGCAGATTAAGCCGATCGGCTCCTCAAACATCTCACGGTATTTTTCAATATATCTCATTTTTACTTTGCATGTCAACCGGCGACATTCCCGCGCTGGCGCACAGTAAATTACGTCTTTTACATCACAACAAGAAAAATAATAAGAAATAGAACGCAGTGTCTCGTAGCAGCCGGCAGAACGTGAAGGTCGACATGGCGGAGAATCCAAATAAACAGCCGAGAGACACTTATCGGGAAGTGGATCCTACCACGAAAAAAAAAAAAATTCCTGGACGTTCGGCAGAGGGACTATTGGCTAAGAAGGAAAGTGACCGAAGGAGAAGGCAAACGCGAATTTGTATCGGCGTCGCTTTTCCTCGGTGGAGAGAAGAGATCTGGCTGATGTTCACGGGTGCACACAGTGATCCGCAGGTCCGCACACACTGTCAAAATATAAAATGCGCACCAGATGAAACCCAGAGCGCCGAAGTTCCAGCTGATCAGCTGATTCTGTCTCTATCTGTGTCAGTTTGTGTCTGTCAGTTTGCCAGTGTAACGGTTTTTCAGTCAGTCAGATCAGTGCAGCTGACTGCAGGATTCTGCATCGTGTCAAAACTGAAAAAATTCACTGAATAAGACAAATAGATCATTGTGGCCCCAACAGCTGACTAATAAATTTCAACACCAAACTGTTAAATGTAGATTAAAGTGAACAATCAAACCTGTAAACAATCCAACCTGAACTCTGAAGTTTTTTTTTTTTTTTTTACCAGTATTTTTATATTTTACTGGTTTCTCTTGATTTTTTTCAACAATGAAATGATATTTATTGAAACAAATATAGAGCCAGGTAAAGTAAACAGACTGAATTTGAAGCTTGATTAAGACAGATACCGGTTGGAATAACAACGGCAGAGATAAAGCGGTGGCAGCTGGGCTTACGTCATATGGAAGCGCCAGCTTTATTGTTGTAATGACGCAAAAACTCCGCTAGGGGGCGACAGAAGTTACAGAAGTTACGCACTATGGCTTTAATTCTTACCTTAGGCTCAAGCGCACCTGGCTTGTGCAACAGGAAGAATGGCTTGAAAAAATAAAACTGAAGAACTGTTTGGGAATGACCTAGTCAAAGACACAGTGCTGTGGGATGTTATTGAAATCTGGACACTCAATGAGAACAGATATAAAGATATGGCATCATGCCAACAGAAGGGGTATTTTGATTCCTGGGCTTGTTGGTCAAACAGCCAATTCTCATCCAGTTTGTTTACAGTAAATAATAAATAACAAGTTGTTACACTGATCTCTCTGACATCAGGCGCACACCCCTTTATGGAACATGTCAACTCTGCAGATATGAGTTTTACTCATGTGTCATTTTGCATCTTCTCTACCACATTTGATTATAATGCATGTTTTTATAGGTTATTCTTTTGTGGGTATCCTCCTCCTCCTGGATTAGAGCTGGTATATGAGCTGCATCAGGTAAACAGATAGCTGATTAAACATAATGCTGCCTTTTGCTTTGGGAGAATAAGAAGTGTCGCCTGATTGGTGTGTAAAACTTTGTTGCCACAAGAAGTAGTTCTTTAGACATTTAATTTTAAGCATCACATGATTCTCAGTCGTCTAAATAAGCAAATTGACTTCTTTTTCCATCTCTTGATAACTTTTCACCTTTCTTCCAAAAGGCCTCTTCAGATCAGATCGTTTATTTCTAGTTAGCATCACAAAATGATTGACAGCTACATTGCTACTGTTTAAGCTGGCTGCAGGAAGGAATGCTGCTACTTTGCCTTGTTTTCTTTGGCATGTGTTTTACCTTTCCACTGACTTCTGAACAGCTTTTAGCTGAGTCAAATGATGGGGTCAGGCCCAGCCCAGTGCTACCAGTAAAAGACTCTTTAGAGTGTGTGTGTGTGTGTGTGTGTGTATGTACAGTTGTGGCCAAAAGTTTTGAGAATTATACGAATCTTAGTTTTCAAAAACTTTGCTACATCAGTGTTTTTAGAAATTTGTGTCAGTTCTTTCTGTATTGAAGTATAACTATAAGCACTTCATAAGTTTCAAAGGCTTTTACTGACAGATACATCACGTTCATGCAAAGAATCAATTATTGCAGTGTTGGCCCTGCATGCTTTCAATCAACTACTGGGTTAAATCTTGGCTGATGGTAACTCATTCTTTCATAGTCGATGCTTGGAGTTTGTCAGAATTAGCAGGGTTTTGCTTGTCCACAAGTTCCCAATGCTTTACTGCTGGCGTGACACAGGACTGATGGTCGCACTCACCTTTTCTTCTTTGGACAGTCCTTCTTCCAGATCCCCCAAACAATCAGAAAGGAGCTTCATCAGATACAATGACCTTACTGCAGTCCTCACTCACTGGACTTCATGCAGAATATCAGTCTGTCCCTGATGGTTTTTTTGAGAGAAGTGACTTCTTTGCTGCCCGTCTTGACACCAGGACATCTTCCAAAAGTCTTCACCTCACTGTGTGTGCAGATACACTCACACCTGCCTGTTGTCATTCCTGAGCAGCTCTGTATTGGTGGCACTCCGATCCTGCAGCTGAATCATGTTTAGGAGATGGTACTGGCACTTGCTGGACTTTCTTGGGCGCCCTGAAGCTTCTTCACAAAGACTGAACCACTTTCCTTGAAGTTCTTGATGATGATACATGGTTGATACGCTCATCTTAGTAGCAACAAGATTCTGCCTGCGAAGCTCTTTTTATGCAACACAACAGTGGCTAACAGGTTAACAGGAAGAACAATGATTTGAAGCATCGGCCTCCTTCTAACACATCCAGTCTGCTATTCTAACTCAATCAGCATGACATCATGATCTTCGACCTCGAGCTCATCAACATTCTCACCTGTGTTAGTGAGAAGATTATTGAAATAATCTCAGCAGGTCTTTTTATATCAGTGATGAAATGCAGTGAAAAGGGGTTATTTGGTATTGTTCATTTGATCATTCTTCATAATATTTGCATAAACTCCTGAATGTTATCTTAAAAACTGAAGCAGCAAACTTTATGGAACCAATATTTGGGTCATTGTCAAAACATTTGGCTACGATTGTAATTCGCTATAAAATTTTTATGTGTGTTCTTGCAAATCTTTATTATTAAAACTATTGTTAAACCTAACCATAATCCATTTTAATCATGTAGGGATAATTTGTTGGTGAACATGTATAAGAAATTACTACATTTTGTTGTACTACTGGCAGGAGGGCAAAGCTGTTGATTCCAGTGTTTTATTTGTGGGCTGACCACTGTAAGGTGCTTGCTTTAGTATCTAATCACTAACTTCTGACCAAGTGTCCTTTAAATCTCTAAACATTTTAATTGCGACAACTTATATGAACACATTTTTTTTGTATGGATGGAAACGCAACTCTTGTCTTCTTGAGTGAAGTGAACCTAAGTGCTTTTTTTAAGTTTGTGAAAACACTGAATTAAAATGTATATACAAACTTGGTTGAAATTTCCAGGGTGTTGTTGATTGGCTGGTTGTTTGAGTTGAGGTATTTTGCTCCCATTCAGCAGTAGCTCTGAAGGTAGAGCAGGTTGTCTGATAACCGGAGGGTCACTGGTTCAAGTCCCTGCTCTGTCAGGGGAGATTGATTTGCTGTTATGTCCTTGGGATTTTGGGCAAGACACTTCACTTTGCATTCGCTGCCTTTTTGGTGGGGGTCAGAGGGTCCGGTCTTGCCTGTGTCTGGTAGCCTCACCTCCGTCAGTGTCAATATGTAGTTTATCCTCACCACATCTATGAGTGTAAATGACAAACTGTAGTGTGAAGCACTTGGTGTCTGACTTAAAAAAATAAAGGGCTTCATGCAGTGTACCATTTTTAGCATTATGCTGCTACAGTACATGTGGTCAAACCAAAAACATACAGAAAAAGCAGTAATAGCAATAACATTAACTTGGTTTGCTGTGTCTGTTAGTGTAAAGTGTGATGTTAGATAATGAATACTGTATGCTGTCCTATATGGGTATAAAATGCTTCAAGTGTTATTGAGTGCAATTAAAATCTCCTGCAAGGAAAATGCTCTAAAGATATGGGCTGTTATAATTATGTGCTTTTTTGACCAAAACATGCTATAGATTTTTATTAAGACCCCGTGAAAACTTGTCAACTTGTGAAAAGAGGCCAGTGGTTCCTTTAAGCTGTAATAAAGTTAACTCTGCATTAGAGACAAAAAAAAAAGGAAGAGGAGGAATAAAATCATGCAGCTGTCAAGGTCAAAACCCCATGTTGGACTTCTAAAAGGACCTTGTGTTGCATTAATGACTGGAATCAGTAGTTTCAACTCAGCTAAATGTGAATAATTAGAAAAGATATTGTGAATTCATAAGCTGTGGAAGCTGTACAGCCAGCGATGCTAATCGAGCTTTGTGTACATCTCATTAGACTAGATGGAACTAAAGCTAACCACCATCCAGAAACAATTAAATTATACGCATGCAAATTGAAATCAATTGTCTATTATGTTATCATGTCATTTCATCCAAAAGGTTTTCTCTGTTAGTGTGTCTGCCAGGCTTGTCTTAACTTCAGCTTGACATGAGAGAGAGCTTCTATTCTTATGGAGCCCAAGATAAGTCGTTAATTTACAAGAAGATCCTAACGGAAAAAATTGAATTAATTATATGTGTATGATCTTGAAATGTAGGGGAATGTGGTAAATTTCTCCTGAGACTGAAGATATGATATTCTGTCATGAATTAGAAATTAATTTAGCATTAGGAGCAGCTATAAAAGAATGTGATGTATTATTATGAAATGGGAAAAGAAACCATGAGGGAAATTATTAGTTTTTAGAAAAAATGCTGCTAAAATTGAAAAAAAAAAAAAACTTTGGTTAGATGTTTTGTTGAGTAAAGTGTCCGGTTGTCAAGGGGAGCTTTAATATCTGCTGTATAGGTCAACAACTTATTGATCATTAAGTTGGAATAACAACCTGCCCCCAAAACAAAACAGAAAATGGTGACTGAAGTTGGTATATAAATTAGAAATCAACTTGAGAACCTTTGAAACATAAATTTTGACAATATGCTTGAAAGAAGTTCAAGACTTTAATTTCTTATTTTTTTATTCTGTTTTGAACATGTAAATGACACTTTACACCTGGACAGAGTTCAGAGGTGCTTCTTCTTGTTCACAACAAAGCTTGTACTAGATGTGCTTTCATTTGAGGTGTGCTTGATTTCTATAGTCTGTCAAAGTTCCATTTCATTGCCCGACTAACCAAATAATGCTATTAGTCAGGTTTTTCATTTAAACACACTGAGAATGTTTTCAAATTCTTTACATAGTGATTTTCTCTCATTTACTCCTCACCCATTAGCCTTGGGCGCATCAGCGGCGCGTAACGTAACTGAAGCATAATACGCGGCTGATAGCCGCCATTAAAGGCAATGGAATCGTTTCCACTGGGTGCGAAGCAACGCACGTTGGACACATCTCAGAAGTGTAGTGTCACGGCCTTTATGTTGCAGTTCTATTTTTTTTTTTTACTCACTACGCTTCTAAAATATGTCAAGCTCAGCAGTTTAGTTTGGACCAGACAGGAAATCCAGTGTTCAAACCCGGAAGTTTCAAAATAAAAGGATACATGCAAATTTCTGTTTGCTTGATTACAAAACAACACATCACCTGAGGCCGGTTTGAAGTCCATAGGGCTTGTGAAAATAAGCCATATACCTTCTGGATTTATCCATGTCTCACCTGCGTTCTTTAGCCTTTAACACACAAAGAGCAGATGCCTACAAGATTCAAACAGCTGGAATAAACAGGAAAACTAGCTGAAAAGTTCCCATCAAATTCTGACCATCAGCTGCACAAACTGGAGGAAAGATGTGAGGAACAGATGGAGAGTCACACAGCTCTGATGGGACATTGCTTTTTATTAGCCAGACTTCAAGCTCCTCAGTTTTATAAGGTAGGATTAGTTTAGTTGAAAATGGCTATGAATGTTAAGTAGCTGCCAGTAATAGAATGAAGAAAATAGCAAAACACAAAGTAAAACACAATTATAATTATTACTGATACAATGACATTATTTAAAGAGGCATACTTTAACAGGGGTTTGCTAAATATAATAAAACTACACAAAATTAATAGCCTACATGTTACAATGACTATCAACCTTATATTTCGTCTTAAAGATTCTCTCCTAATTTTTCTTTATGTTAAAATGAATTGCACCCTGAACAGGGGAGAGGGATGTCTGGATTTCCCTCCTGAATCTGTTGTCCCCATGACCTGACCTTGGAGAGGAAAATGGATGGATGGATGATGGATGTGTCCTGAATAGATGAGTAAGGAAGCATGCTGTTGGAAAAAAAAGTATTATACACAACAACCTCCATGTGACAATGTTAATTATAGAAGTCACAAATATTGCTTGAAATCCAAAATTATTTTTGGATGAATGGAAATAATCCTGCTGATAACAGATCCTATATACAAACAATTATAATGTAAATAATTCATATCAGTTATTAAGCTTATTACATGCTTTGCATTTATCTTGACTTTCTATGAAAGTCATACAGAAAAGTAAACAGATATTAAAAATAATTCCTGAATAAATGTACCTAGTTCTACCTCTACTGTCTAACTGGCCTTCATAGCTTTTGTTTTAGTGGTTCAAAGCCATGAACATGATCAAAATCACACAGAGTAATAGATAAACAAAGCTACATGAACAGATGCACATTCTCCAGCTGACAAGCTGCAGGATTGAATGGACATTGCCCTGTAATTACAGGCTTGAACAATATGCCTGATGTTCCTCAGACTCCAACACTTTCCCCTCCATTTGTCCCTAAAACCACTGAGTCATTGGTTTCCATGTAATGACTACTGAAAAGGGCCATTCTGTCTTATTGACACAGCCTGGACATTATGGCATGCCACTGTTGGAGATCACAGTTTCTATACTAATGACTGCTGTTATGGATCACAGTCCCAGTTAACAACCTCTTCTCCGGTTCAGGAAAGAGTCTTTGGTACTCATTCATCTGTCAGCTAAACTCTGGAGGCTATTTTGGAAGTGCATTTATGAATGTTTCCATTCATTCAGCCATACATAAAAAGACTGACACATCCACAACCTCTGTCATGGGCTTCATGTCCATTAGACTGACATGTGTTTTGACCCACCCCTTCTCGGTACATCCAGCACATATGGCACTGGAGTCCTGGATCATGGCCTCTGGTCTCTGATTCAGCAGGTGACAGACGGAGAGCTCACATGGAGTTTGATGCTGTGTTTTTTTTTTTAAATCAGAAATGCAACCCCAGAAAAGAAATATATTTAAAGATTTATGGATAAACTGTATTTTTTAGAGTTAAAAAACACAAGCATAAATCTGATTTTGTCAGATGTGTTTATATTCATGGTAATTCATGAAATAAACACAAAAAAAATTGCTTATTTTTGATAAAGATACATAACAGAAATTACAGCCTTTGGGTTTGCTGACTTTCTGCACTGTGAAAAAGAAGTAAAAAATACAAATACTTTTTAAGTAGCTGCATGAACTTTGATGAACTATTTTTCATTTTTACCAGTACTGTGAATGGGACCTGTCTGCTAGGATAATGGAACACATTTTTAGTAGTAGAAAATAGCCTTAAAATTAACAACCAATTGGAAATAATTAACTGAAAATCTTGAATTAAATAATGGAGCAGAATTAATTGCATTTCATCTGGTTAAGTGACTAAAATATCTGAGCTCTGACAGATTGCAGAGGGAATATGTTTCTGAATTGTGTCTGTTTAGAGTATAAACTATAGTTCCCTAGCAGTAAAGGTGTTTTTTCTGCTACCTTTTACTGAAACGAGTGTATCCTTATATCCCAGTGAGGTTTGCTTCAGAAAAGGTTTCGCTACTGAGAAACAAGGTTACCAGCAGCAGCACCTCTATGCTGCTTATGTACATCCAGTGGGAGCAGAATTTCGATAAGGCTAGAGAAAGAAAATTATATCCATTTCATTGTTTCCCCATTTCTAGGTTATTTTCATGAAACACATGCATCTTAAGAATGTAATTTTGTTTATGCTCTCTTGGGCATTGCAAAGGTGTTAGTGAATTGACTGACTTGAGCTTTGATGCCTAAGGCCCTGACAGAATTTGCACCATTCATGGACCTCATAATCTCTCTGGAACATGTTCCACAGTCTCTACCTGGCTACAGCAAACAGCGTGCATGAAATGAGGATTTCTGCATTTGCATCCATTTGTCTGCTTCAGTTTGTGTCTTTTTTTTCTGCTTGCTTGTGTGATGAACTTCAATTTCCCCTCTGGTTTTCCAACTTGGTGATTCTGTCTTGTGATTTACATATCACATAAAGTTTGTTACCATGGCAACAAGAAAGCCATGTAAGCATTTCCACCCAATTATCTCTCCTCCTCAGGCATCTCGGACTTTCAGTCTTTCCCCAAACATCTTGATTTTGTTTTCCGTCTTGCATACGGAAAGCATGCACAGATTGCACACAGTTCAGTCCAGAACTATTTAAAATTGGCACTTTTATTGTTGTTCTAAATGTTTACCTGAAGAATCAAGATCTAGTTGCATATTGGCTGCTTAATTTTAAGATTTTGATTTCCAAAAGCTATGAAATTGCAATAAGTTTGTGTAGATTCTCAGACATGTCAATCTAAAACTTATTATTTTTTAAAGAGCAGCTGAATTTCTTTTTTATCTCTTAAAAGCATTTCACTTTTCAATCAAAAGGTTTCTTCAGTTCCAATTATGATTTGGGAGTTCTGCAGAATGAATTAGTTTGTTAAAGTCACATGGGTCTTGTTGAAACCCCCATCCCATCTGAGAGTTGCTGAGACATTGTTCCTGAGACTTGTTTATGTGAGGTGTTGTAGTCAGCTGTTTGACAGTTTTGATACAACGCTGCTACCTTGATTACAGCAGCTTCTAAACCTGGAACTCCCAAACCATGACTAGAACTTGTTGCCCAAGGTGACCTACATGAACTTTATCTCTGGTTGAGGCAAACTTAGATAATGAAGGATCACTCGAGAAACAGTAGGATTTGATTAAACTCATTTTTATGTAGAAAAAGCAGAGAAATGGAACAAGTCACCAGCTGGAACCCCTCTGTGACAGACCTGTAGCTCCACCAGAGCAGAAGGAGCCCCGAGCAAACGTGTTCACCTATTTTATATTAAGTCTCCTCTTCACAGAGGGAGTCAGACAGCCTGTAATCTGTATCAGTAAATTCTTATGTGTGAGGCTCAGTTCTTATGTGTCCTTCAGCACATGTCCCACGTCATAGTTTGTGTGCAGCAATCTAGTAAGAAAAACAACCTCATCACAAAAGATTCTGCCACTGAAAACTTCTGATGGCCTTTTCAGCTTTGTAATCTAACAAACTGTAACGTTTGGATATGAAATTGCAACAGTTTATGTTTCAGAGCCCTTCTTCTGAAAGAAATCTAAAGAGTTCTAGATGCTGAGGACAAAGTTGGTGGAGGATCATAGGTGAATCCCCCCCCTTCACTATGCTGGGCCAGTGTGCCAAAAAAACCCTAAAAAGGCTGGAGTTAGTTTGGAGAAGTGTTCAGATAACTTGCGTTTAAAATAACTTTGAGAGTTTCAATTAAATATAAGCATTCCTGTTCTCTCTTTTTTTTAAACGTACAGTTTTAAAACACAGCTGTTGCCAAATGTGTTCTTGAATCACTGGAACATGGTTGTGTGAGGGTGAGTGAAATATATTAGTGATATCTGTCGCCCATAGTTGTCGAAATCATTTTTCTACTGCTGAAGTTTATTTCTTATGTATTTGTAGTGAGAATCTGAATTTAAATGTTGTTGCAGTCAGGTTCCTGCGTCGGTGGTTTATAAAATACTTGAGTGAATGACAGAACAACAGATGTGAGCCGATAAAAATTCTGAAACTGATAGTTTTGAAAAACATGGAGGCTCAGCTCAAAGTCCAAGTACATATAAACAAAACCAACTATTGGCTGTCAGCATCAACATCATCAATTTATTTGAAGAAATAGCCCTCACCATCACATAGACATGCTCTACTGAATAGAAAAGTATCTTCCCTAACAGCTGTGCCTAAAATGTGACATGATATAGTAAATAAATAACTAGATTTAGTCTGATTGAAATTCATCTCCAATTAAACTTTGATTGTTCTAGTTTTGGGCCGATTGGTGCATATATGTAATCATTTCATAATTTATATACTGAGTAAAAATCCACTTAAGATGAAATAAAAAGTTAAAATTATCACCATTCAATTGGTCTTAAGGAATGGAATCACTCTGGTTTTACTTGCTTCTGCAGTTTAACCCTTGACTGTCCACAGGTTACAGCTTTAGTTTCTTTGGTTTAAATTTATACTTTAAAATGCTGAAAGTATTTTAAATTGTTTAAGCTATTTTACAGTTGAAACATAAGATACCCTTTTTAGCGTTTTTTCCCCATCTTGTTTCTAAGGATTACAAAGGTTTCGATGTTCCTTCAGAAAAAAAAAAAAAGTTTTAGGTTTTATCTATTGTGTATCTCTAAAAATATGTGTGTACTTTAAGAACTGTGAAGTTTTTCACTGTTGTGGAGGTGAGTGTGAAGTAGCTAGGTCAGATGGAAGAGGAAGCATTAATTTTGAGGAAATCGGAGAGGCTCACAAGGCAATTATAACAAGATTAGGAGGAGATTTAAGATGTGGGAGATATTGTACTTGGATGCTCATGCACATAGACAGAGCAATCTTGCCCTCTTCCACTCACTTTCCAACAAAGCTCTGTAATTTACTTTGGCATATAGAAAGATGGAGCTGGCTGGTTGTCTTTTCAGACATGTTGCAACACAGAAGCCAGCCAGTCAGTCACAAATACAGATGAGCTGGGAGCGGTGACAAGAAGAAAAGTGTCTCCAGTCCCTTCATTCATGGCATACAGTTCCTAACAAGCTGTGTATTCTGTTTGATTTCCTGTTTTTGGACCTGAACTGTGCTGCTCTAAGAGCATTAAAGAAAATTAGCTAAAATTAACATACTTTTTTAGAGTAAATGAAAAATAAACATGATGTGTTTAAATGGGACAAATGACTGAGGACTGTGTTTCTGGGTCAAACTAAGTCATATGCAAAGTGCTGTTTACTTATTAATAGTAAAAAACAGACATTTGTTGTGTGTAGTACTTAGATCCTCCACCAGATGGCAGAAGACATGTTCAAAGAAAGTGATGCTCCTGTTAAAGAGGTAGAAGTCTTAGAAATGGTGTTATTGGATTAATAAATTACATTTTCCTAAAAACATGAAAGGGTTACTTAGTTTTTTGATAAGTCATCATAATGTTACAGTTGACTAATGTAGGTCCATCAGTTTAGTCTCTATAAATTAAACAGCTTCACAGTGTGCACATACTGCCTACATTTATAGAGATATGCATGCAAACCTCCTCATTTATTAGTAAATTATGGGTTAATAATGTTACAAAAGGAAGTTCAGTCTTGGTTTGCATGTTCAACTCCCTGCTGATCAAGTCTTAATCTAACCCACTTAAATATGCATGAGTCCTCCCAGTTGAACTTTAATGGCCATTAGTTCCCCTCTCCAGATAAATCAACATGACCGCTCTTTGACAGTGACAAAGGTGTGTATTGAGTTAGTTCTCTAAGACAGAATCTTCTCAGTTCTTGTCAAAAATCTGCCTTTACTGGTTTGTGATCATTTACTATTCTCATTTACAATCAGAGAGAGTCAAATTTTGCTTAAATGTGATTTATCCATATGCAAAGTTTTAAAAGAAATATGAAGATTGAATCTTCTCAGTGTGTTCTGACTAGTTAATGCATTTTAGGCATGAAAGAGTGATAAATGCAGCACATGTAAGCAACAGATGCACTTTTGTATTTTAACTCAGACATAATTATATCAGAGAAAATGTTTGGTTGCATTTAAGCAGAAGTACATGGTCATTTTAGTCTACTTTTCTTTTTTCTATTTTATTAAAGAGGCCATTTCACACTCATTTTAGGACTTTAGGGTTATTTCTGAAGTATTAACCTGTAATATGAAACATTTTTATATCTAAAAAACATTAGGGTTATGGTTCAATCTCTCTGCCTGAAGATTTGGCGAATTTGCTGGACTCAGATTGGCTAACAAACTAGCCTATGAGAGCAAGGTATACTGTTTCCTGCCCCGTTGCGCATGGTAACAGCGCATGTAGTCTCTTCCTGTTTATACTGTTTACGCAAACAGCTTTTAGCCAGCAGCATGCTAGGCGTGATTTCAACTGCCGGTGCTGATGAATACTAACGAACAAAGGAGTTGTGACGAAACAGATACCGGCCGTTCAGACTCGGGTGAACTCGGGTGTTATCCCCACCTGCGTAGTTTGAGAGATAAAAACTGAAAGAGAAGTTGTTGACCTGTTTACACACCCACTATGAAGGTAAGAACACCTGTGGAGCTAAAATATTCAACAGAAACCTCAGAAAAACCGTTTTTAATGGAAGGGCTTCTTTAAAAAAGCTGAAATGTTTTAGACCAGAACACGAATTTCTACTGCCACAATTTTAACATCCTTGCAATTAATTTGCATTTAAAGGAATTTATAAACCAATAAAATACTTTTTTTTTCCCCCTTTCGGTTAGTTATAGATTCACTGACATCCTCCCATGTTCATAACCCAGTTTCTTTCTTCTACAAAGTTATTTCTTTGTAGAGATGCACAAATTACAGTACCCACAATGACAAATCTGATTACACATACACAGATTCTAAATACGTATTTGTACATATTTTACAAAACATACAGCGTATTTGATGTTTTATTTATTTAGATAAATTGGACTTTCAGTTTCTCACATTTGTAATTCTCTCTGCAATACTTGGTTTATATCTGAACTGGGGAAAAATCAGTAAGCACCTTGGGTTTGAATTTTGCCATCAAGCACTTTTATGAAGATTTTCATGTTATAAATATGTTTATTCAAAGAATAAAGAAAATTAGATAGAAAACATAATATTTGGTTGGTAGATTTTGTGGTGAATCATGTTTGGAAGTAGGAATCTGAGCTTGGTACTATAAGTTTTTAACCTTAATATACGTCAGAATGCTTTTATAGTGAAACTGTAGCCTTTTCCTGACTAAAGGTAGGAAGTTATGAAATTCTAATGTGTTTTAAAACCTTTCCTGAGCCTAAATATATTACATTTGGTCTGCAATGATTTCAGTTTAAAGGCTTTTACCTCATTGGCCTTTTGTTATTTGAAATCTCTTTTTTTTTCTCTCTCTTTCACATCCTTTATGACCCGAGAACATATTGCTGTCTAAAGGCATTTCTCTTATTTGCAGATCAATTACAAACATATGGATATCCTGGGAATGACAGATGCACAGCCATTCAGTTATTGTAAACACGCCAATAATATCAATGATAGAGGCTAAACTGCAGAGGTCACTCGGATTAGCTCTAAACATGTCAATAATGTTTATTTAGAGAATAAACTAGGTAGCGTTCAGCCCTGTGTTCCTCCACAAATTGTAAATTAAATCAATGTGTTGGTGAGCTTATGTAATTTGAGTATGAACTGAGAAGCTTGCCCTTGTTTTTTTTTTTTTTTTTCCAATTTTCATGTTGACCTCACACAGATCCCCACTAGAATTTTAATGGCAAAAGTGGAATTGTAACCGTGTTGCAGTGAGGGGGACAAATCTCATTGCACATGGGGAAACAAGGTCATCCATTTACATCGTCTCCAGCTGCAAAGCCAATGCTCAAAAGGAAAGGCCGCCATTATCTGCTCCCTCAAGGGGGTATCAAGTCAATTCCCACCAGGCACATATGTAAACACACACACATACAAGCATCCCACAGACAGATGAGTTGGCTGACTTTTCCTTTCTGACACACAGGCAGACACACTCCCCTCAATCTCTCTGACCTCACCTCAATTAGTGGGAGACATCTTTGTTTTGGTTGCTGGGCCTAATTAGTGTGGTTCACCACTTAGCAAGTGCTTGATGAAAACCATTTATCACGGGGGGCAGTGACAAAGCCTCGTCTCATATTAGGGTTACAATCCTTCTCATCATCACTGCTGCTCATTTCTTTAAGACTTTTGATGGTTGTCAGTGAAGGGAAGGGACAGCAGAGAGGCATTATGGTGCAACATGCAGAACACATAAAATTTAGAGGATGGTGAGCGAAACAGAGAAATTATGTTATGAGGAGAGCAAAAGATGAGGAAAAGAGTGACATGACAGATTTTTAAAAGACAGCTTTTCTTTGAGACTTCAGCCTAATAACTCATTTGCAGATCACCTATAGACGTCACTATACGATATTCCCAGCATTTTCTACTCTTCAGACACAAACACACCATGACAAACGTTTTCTTACCGCCTCTGAGCCATAAATGTCAGTATAAAACGCAGTGCTGGCGCATCTCCCCTTCTTCCTTTTCCTGCTGTCTGTTTCAGTTTTGCTCCTTTCTTTTAGTAAGGTGGAATTGTTTATCTAAATTGCTGTGGGATATTGTGAATCATTTTTCAAAACATTATCACTTGTTATTTTTCCCACACCATGTGCAAATTGATGCAAGTGTAATGGAGGGGCAGCGGTGTTTAAGGTTAGTGGGAGACAACCATCAGACCATCAATCACACCAAAGTAGCCCTAAACAATGACAAGCCGAAGTTCTCTGGCATTTTGACTGACTTGATTGATGTGTTTTGAAGTGCAGAGGGGAGATGATGTCAAACTTGCTCTCTGGCACTGAGCCGATAGATCACACATCACTCTGCCGAGCTCAGCTGGGATCAGAAATATACTTTGCAGCAGTCTGTGTGGATCTATTTCAGCAGTCAGGTGTTCCCAGTGAAAGGAGAAGGTACAGCATTGTTTTAGAGCTCATCCTACAGTTGTCATGAGACTGCTCTGATAGTTTTGAGTGATATTGTGGATGTTCTCCTGTGCTATAGTGAGGGTGGTGCTTAATATGGTCATCTCATCACACAGATTTGACAATTCAAAATATGGTGCTTAGGCTAACTGTCTAATAGTAGCACAGCTCCTCCTTTCTCCACTGCTCTTGTGACAATAAAAAAACTGTCGTGTGTAGTTTCAGAGTTGACATATTGCATGATGCCGTTTCTAAATGACTTGTTTTCATATGGCACCGAAGCTCCATTGTGCTGCAGATGTGACATTCAGATGCTTTCAGCTGCCGTGCGCCACTTAACTGCATCTAAAGGCTACTTTATACCTCGAAAATCAGGCGCACCCTGACACACGTAGTTGTCCTTTTGCACCACGTTTTTTCACTTTGAAATGGTTTTTATTTGCATTTTAGCTTGTGGTAGAGAATATTGAGAAAAGAAATATATATAAGAAATTAACGTATTTAGTTTCTTTACTTAAGAAGAGACTAGCTGTTTGCTGATTGCAACTGTTTAGCCATTTAGATAATATCTGCATTTCAAATCCTATGCACTTAAGCATTTTTACTTAGAAATCTGTGAAAAGATTGGATCTAACATGATGCTAAATATATAAAAGAACACCACATATTTTATACATAGTTTCTTATTTCTAAGGTTTCATGACAGGAAACAATCAGACAGAAAGAGGCAAAGATTCATCCTGATTTTTAGCCCAATAATCATATGCTACAAGTCTTTACATATTTATCTCCTTATGGCCCACAATGTGAGTCTTTTGTGTAATAATTCTAATAAAGTGTTGGAAATAAATTATGAAAGGTGCTTTTAAAGGCTTTAGTAAGTCTGGAGCTAAAAATGTGGCACTGAACAGGGTGTTAAAATCCTACCAGCATGCTGGGCGATTTGGTTTCTTTTCACTTTTTATGTGCCTTGAAATTTTTTAAATGAGAGTCATGTTTTTTTATTCTCTGCTCAAGATATTTTTTTCCAGGATGCTCAATTTCACACTATTTTTTTCCTCGCAGCGTAAAGGGTGGCAAGGCAAGGTGACATTTGAAAAGTGCACTTCCCACTTTGCTCTGTCAATCTGTTATTTTATTATTTTTTTTCCTCCTGAGATGGCCCTCTCCACATCCATCTGTACGTTGCATGGTGGCACTGTGCAGATGGAGAGGGCACATCCTCCACTCACCTTTTCCCCGCTCACTGACAAAGACGTCTCTGACTACCACCAAGCTCGGGTGTGTTTGTTTGACCAGAACTTGACCTCTGAGCCATTAAGTGCTGTGTGACCTGAGGGCCCATTAAGAGTCAAACCCAACACTGGATCTGTCACGTACAACCCTATGATGAGCTGCTGGACGTATAACTGCCTCCCTCAAATGACAGCTTGTCAGCCCTAATTCCTTAGATCATTAGCTGTGGGACTTTCAGAATTATTTGGTTAGGATGATTTTTTCTTTTTTCTTCGTAAAGTTATCTTCCTGCTGAACGGATAAAACACATCTGAGTTCTGTGAAAAATCTGAAGTGATCTGCTGACCCCCTGCATTTAATTTTAATGCATTTTGAAGCGAAAACAATTTCTAAATTCCCATTTCAGCTTCAACGTAACGTGATGGCTGTAAGCATCTCTTAACAAATGTCTTGAAAAGATTTCACGCCTTTGTTTTTGTTTTTTTATTGCTTGGTATCAGAAGTTATAGTGACTTTTTTTGGACAGAAATGAAAGGAAATGCCTGTATGGAGCTGTCAGATTCCTTTTGAGAACAGGATATAGTTTCATACCAAAATTATGAGCACTTCTTTTGTAATTCGAGTAATGTCATCCAGACAGAACACAACCATAACAATCAGTGGTGTCATAAAAGCTGTTGCTCTTCAAGTTACTTTGAATTCACACATAAACATCGTCTTCATTAGGAGCTTTTCGCTGATGTCTCGTGATCATCAGAAAAAAGATTGTGCTCAAGGACTCATTGAAGGTTGCTGTGTGCACATCTGTGATTCTTCTGTAAATCGATTATAGCAGCACCTCCCTCAGAGGATGCTGCCAGGCAGCGCCAAGCAGCACTTCAGAGCCAAAGTGTGCGTTTTGAATCGTGATTGAATGTTAAACACTGCATTCAAACACAGTTAATCTACATGTGCTGTATGCAAAACATGATCACACTGTCATACTTCTGTCTCTTGCCCTCATGAATACAATCAAATGTGCATTCATTTTACGTTCAGCTAGAGGGATCCTATTAGTCAGGACACAGTGTTTACCACACTTCAGCAGCTGTAACAGTGACTGACTTCAACAGAGAGGATGATGGGATATATTACTCAAACAAGTCAGAATAGCAATATCTTAAAAAGCTTGGTGATAAAAAATCCTTTTTTTATGGTGCATCTTTGTTCTTTTATATATAAAAAGTCATTGCCTTTGGTGTTTTGGCTTATAAAAAGATGCATTGATAAATGTCTGCAATGTCCCGCTGACAGCTGCAGGACTCCAGCCAGGTGCACACTGATGCAGTTCTATCAGTTCCAGGCTGCATTTGGAAGAAAGACAGGTATAAAGAGGATGTTGGATGGGTGAGGGATGTAACAGGGACATAGAATTTGAAAGAATTAAATGAGAGGCAGCTTGAAAGACAGTGGTGTCTAAAAGGACAAGAGCAATAGGTAGAGAGGGAGGTGGAGAAAGCGAGCAAAGCCAGGTGAAGTTGTTTTCAGTCTTCTGAGGACTGGGTGCTTTGTCAGCTCAAACAGACTGAGGGTTATCTGTCTCCCCCAGCTGTGCCACCCAGCTGTCACAAACCACCAGTACTCCCCTCGGTCCTGGGATCCTGGCACACAGCTCCTTATGCCTGCTATTATCTGCCTGTCTGTGTACACACCATATTTGTCTGACTTTTCAGTTGCAGAATTAGTATGTAAATGAGCATGTTCAGGTAAACAAATATGAGTCTTTTCATGCCCTCCTCCACATCTTGAATACAGCCAACTTTGTCTCTAGTTAGAGACCAACTCTGTTGTCCATCTAGCTGATTTTTTTTCTTTGCCTTCTAAATATTCCAGTCAGTGTCAGTGCAAAGTGAGAGTCTGAATCAGTCTGTCGTCATTTCCCAATGGAAGTCAAATGTCTCCTCCAGACATGAGGCCAATCTGTAGTCTCCTCTGCTGCTCTCACCACCCCATCCCCACTGGGTAAGAGCCTCAATTACCCAGAGTCTATCACTGCAAACAGCCACTTTGTAGCCAACCACCTGTGACTTGGACTATGGTAAGTCCTGGCTGAGGCATGGCACTGTGGATGGAGAACAGCCAAAGCTATGGACTGGGCATCCAACCATTGATTAAAGGAATCAGTATTGATTAAGGGAGCAAGGGACATCTGGAATAGACCAATTTATGTCCCCACATCAATTATTCAAATGGGTTCCACTGAATTGGATTAGAGGACAATCTTCTTGCCATCGTTTCCACCCCTAAACAATCTGTACCCTCCTCTCAGCAAGCTGTCATCACAAGTCTCCAGACAACTCAGCCCAATGTATTATAAACTTTTAGGTCAAGCTGTGATTGTGCACACACAAACAAGTCATAAAAAGGCAGGCATCAGGTTGTTAACGGTAAAAGAAGCAACCAACTCAAACTCAGTGGAGCTCCAAGTGGGACACTAAGGATGTGAAGTTTCAAGCTCCATTGCTTTTGGGACATAGCCTTATATTTACGTCATGGACATGTACTGTATTTACTGATACAAAATAAAAAAAAAAAAACAAGTTAAAGTCAGATTGCTCAGTGGGCCATATTTAGGACATTTTTTTAGTATCAGGTCTGTCATACCTTAAAAAGGAATTGCTGGCCCAAGTTATGGTGCTGAATTGCTTTTTCAGTTTATCCTTCTGCCTCTGTGTTGACATCTTGAGAGCTTGAACGCAGCACAGAATGGTGAATTCTACAGAAGTCTGGGCCAAAGGGTTATTCATATTCATTATGTTGCATCGTTCACTTAAACAGTGCCACTTTGGGCTGGGTGTTTGTGTTAGTTCTTTGCGTGGATGTGTCTGCTGGGATTCCTCTGTGTACCATGCAGCAGTTGGCTCACAGGGACCAGAACTCACCCCAAGTCAAGCTGATGGACTTGTGTGAAGGCCAAACATTACAGCAGGGTGGTTGAACCCAAGACCAGAAGCCCATAAGGGGCTGATTATGATAGAGGCTGCCTTATGTCTGCTACTCTACCTTAAACATTGATGCCTCACACATTTAATATTTTACATAAAATCATAAGTGTTTTGGATTTGGACCTGTGAATGTAACCACTGCACAAGTTCTTCAAAAATGGTGCCACAGCCAGTTCAGCTAACTTTGAAAAGCAGAAGGATAAGTTGCTCTGACTCGGCACATGTTATAGATGGAAAGTTAGTTTCTGTGACAGCTCAGACAATGTAAAAGTCAATGCAGAATGTCACTGCACATTCTTCAGTCAGATGAGACCAAGGTACATTAGTTCAGCTCAGATGGGTTCAGGATGTTTGGTGTGAACCTGATGAGGGCTGCCACAGCAACACATTGTCCACAGGGAGGTGATGATGTGGAGCTGCACAAGCCCAAAATGTGACATTTATAGATGGGCACCATGGAAACCTGTCGACATACTAAAATACTGTCTGTCTGCAGAAGCTTGGCTGGTGAGACATATCCCTGTATGGCCAAAACAAAACATCTGCCAAAAATGCAATTTTACTGTGTATTTTAATGGGAGATGTAGTGACAAAGCCTGTTTAACAAAATGTAGTTCAAACCACTTGTACAATTTTATTAATGTTGATATCATTCATGATGAAGAGCTCTGAGTTTAACCACAAGAAATTTTAAATCCAGAGAAAGTAGGATTTATTCACTTAATGCAGTAATTTTAATTTACAAGCATTAGCAATGGAAGTATAAAATGTCAATGTAACATTGGAAGAACCTGTTTTGTCTTTTATTACACAAAAATAGAAAGTCAGATTCTTTTTTTTTTTTAAACATAATTTCATTAATTATGCTATTTAGGGTAACAAATATTCTATAATGGCTCAGATTTGAAACATATGACGCAGAACAATTGAGTTTCCTTTTGTTTTGCACATTTCTATGTTAATGCTGCAGGATCGTTGGAATTGAACCCATCTGTTGCACAGCTATAATCCATTATCAGCAGGAGAAATGTTCTGGACATGTAAGCAGACAATAAGTATAAAATGAATTCAATGTTCTTCTCAACCAGGTAATCAATTTACTGTGTTGTATAGACTCACGCAGTTTTGGTAATTTGTGTTTCAGTAAAAGCTTTTGGCACTGGAACCAAACAGCTGTGTAGCTTAGAAGCAACTGTGTGAATGTTATTGATCAAAACCTGAAATGGAAGAGGAGATTTGTGGAAACCGTAAAGGATCGGCCTAATGCGTGTATGAGTGCGTTTACGTGCCTTTTCTGAGGGAAAGCATGGCCGTATGAGATCATAACTGATGTTTAACATAACTGGATGTCTAGACTTTTTAGTGTGCTGCTGATTGAAGGTGGTTGAATGATGTTGAACTTGTTTAAAACACAATTTCTTATCCATATATCATCACAAGCAGTTTTATTTATTATAACTGGCTTGTCATATGGTTAGTTGGAGAAATTGTTCAGGTTATGTCCTGAAGAAAAATCCCCAAACTCTTGGTTAAGCCTAATTCTACTAAAACGACTCAGCAAGTTACTTTTATTCGCAGTCCTTTTTCTGAAACGCTTGACAGATTTGTATCTTTATTGTCCATCTGCAGCATCTAGTGTTTTTCTGGATGTAAAGTTGTCAGTCTGATTTCATTCCTACTTCGTTCCTCCTGCCACCAGCAACACAAATGTTTACAAAGACCGAGCAGACGGAGGAGAACGCGCTAATATCGGAAATTGCTCCATCTGCTTGTGTTGAGTTGTCGATAACCGACTGAGTCCATGGCTGAAATTAGAGCCGTCATCAGTGAGCGTCCAAACTGCGCTGCTGTCATCAATTCATCAATCCCGCCACTCTGGCAGTCTGTAGTAACGAGAGCCACTCAAAGAATGTTGTTCCAAAACTCAAAAACACAGATGTTTTTAATAAAAAAAAAAAGAAACATTATTAAAACAGAATTCAGGTTCTGCAGTCTGGAAATGTTTCCCAATGAAAATTAATTAGTTATTTAGTTGCAACTGTCCTCTTGTGGACACAGAGCACAAGCTACCCCACTGTCAGACTGTGGGGATAAGATGGTAAAGATACCAGCTGGTTCTGAGGACAGCTTTTGTGAAGCAGCAACCGAAATATGCTCATTAAAACACTTATAAAGGAAAAGTACATAAGGCTGCATGTGTTGAGTTTTAATTTATATTTTTTTCACCTCACAGCAGCTCACCGTGCATTACAAAGTGTTATAAAGAATGGATCTTGAATATGTTTAGAAAAAGAGCAAAGCAGTGTGAGACCATAAAAAATATTGAAGCTTTTTGCACCTTTAACTGTTTGGCACTTCTGAGTGTCAGATGAATCCCCCCCCCCATCTCCCCCTTTCTAAGCCCAAGATTCATCACAAACATCTGACAGATGGGTGCTGTTAGCCAGGCCGAGCCATTAATAAACATGAAATGTTTTAAACTCCAAGATGGCGATAAGTGCAATCACTGTAAGTGATGGACATGAAATTTTCTTTTATGGTTTCCATATGTCAGCGTGCCATAATGTTTACAGCAAGCCACTTCATTTGTTTCCTTCTGTTTTTTCATTACGTTTGCTTCTGTCCTGCACACGGTGTTTGTGATAGAAATTTGACTGAACATCAGACTGAGTGATATTTATCTTTAGAGTTTCTGTTTTGACAGTAAATGTAATAGTTTTTTTTATTTTAAGATAAGTCTTACGGTGAAGTGGTTGCCAGGGGATAAATTTCAGTTTGAGTCCTTAAAGCTGCAAGTTCAGGTCTATTGATCATTCTGCCACATAACCCCAAATACCCTTTAATACTGATTGCCTCAGCATCACCCAACTGCTCTCCTCTCCTCCTCCATCCATCCATCACTCCATCTCTATATGGGGAGACCGTCAAATCTTTTATTTTTATCTCTACAGCTACATCATTTGTCGCTGTGGAGACTTGATGTGTGTGGATTTGATGGCCTGGTGGGGGTTTGGGGTTAAAGAGCTGCGATGATCATAGGAGTGTGGAAAGCCACCCCGGTGCAAAGCAATCATAGCTGGCTCTCTATCATCCTGCCCCCTCCACTACCTCCATCCAGCCCTTCTCAACCCATCACCCTTCAGAGGTGCTTCTCCTGTCCCCTCCATTATTCCCAGCTCACTAGTCAGAAAATTAGGGTAAAACTCGGCAGGCCTTCCTCCTCTCCCTGTCCTTCCACCTTCCCTCCTTCCATTTCTCACCCATTACTCCCAGTCCACTGGTTGGTATATGGAGGGTGACTCTGGGCCAATTCAATCTCTCGTCCCTAGTGAAGCCAGTCAGTCTACTGAAGTACCTCCGCCTTGTGTCTATTTATACCCATCCACCAAGTTATGGCTGTTTTTTGCGCCTCACACCTGGACAGTCCTTCTATGTAACACAGTATTTCAGTTTCCCACTGCTGCTTTCTATCTCGTGTTTTTATGGCTCGCTTTGGACTTACTGACAAAGTGATGTAGGTTGTAAAGAGTTCTGTGAGGTAAATGGAAATTAGTTCATCAAAGTGTGTATTTGATTTGACTATTAGAGTTAAATAAACCCGTTTAGGTGTGTGTTCAGATGCAAGGATTTTCCTTTTTCAATGACTTCAAACTGATGTAGCTTAGCTAATCTTTTGTAAGGCTGCAATTTCCCCAATTATAACAAAATGAGTATATTTGCTTGGATTGCATCGAGTAAGGAAACCTCCCATTAAAGGATTCAGGTTTTTTTTTTTGGTACCGTGCTTCTGGACAGAGTTAAAACTCAGATTTGGTTCAGAAAAGAATTCGCGAAACTTGTTAGAAGAACAAATATTATTAGCAGGTCAATCTGTCTTTGAACACAGATTGAAAAAAAAGTCAGATTAGCTTCATATATGATTAGTTTTGCAAACATACGATAGCTGGGAAAAAATACAAATCAAAGTTCATTCCCTTCCTTAGATTTTTCCACGTATCTGATTGGGTGACTCAGTTAAACAGGTTCTGTCTTATTCACTTTTAGCCTTGTTAAATCAGTGTTTGTTTCTTTTTCGTTAAAATAATTTATTCTGGAAAAAATAGTCATTAGCAAGTCTAAACAACAAATCTATTTACATAAAACAGCCTTATACTGTATCTGAAATCTGTTGCTGTACTAATCGAGGCTTTTGATATTTGAATGCAGGTCATGTGTAGGTGAAATTTTGCTCACAGTTTTTCACTAAGTTGCTGTTTACTTGTACACTCTTGGAGTAAGATGTGTTTTGCAGAGTTTTACAACATCAGCCACTTCCATGCAAGCATTTTTTAATTGAACCAATTTTTTAAAATGTATATATGCATCCTTAAAGCTGGTGTATAGTATCAGTTCTGATTATTAATGAACTTTTTAGTTACAGTGTTTTTCTGAGAGACTATTTGTTCTGTGCAAATGTTTATCTATTTTTTACCAGTTGTCTGAAGCAGAGTTTGAATAATGTAAGTGGTTGGCAGATTCTGAAATGATGTGGGGTTTTGAAAAGCTTTATACAGATTACAGAGATCGTGTCCTGCTGCTTCACGCTTACAGTGAACAGCAGTAATTTTTACTTTTGAAATTTTAGAGCACCGACGACTCTGTTATGCATTTTGTAAAGCTATTGCTTCTGTCGCTTTGTGACAAAGGACAGTGGGAGATCTAAAATAGTCTCAACAGTCTCTTTCAGGAGTGAAAAACAAAAAACTTTTAGTAAACATTTTGTTATTTCAAATCTAATGATGTGGAGGCAACGATACAGATTCTTTTAGATTTTAATGTCGAGAGTCTGAGACTGTGAGATGTTACTTGGATGCTGCTTTTAGGAGTTTTTTCCCACTTATTAAAAACAGTTTATTATTTCCCTACAATTAAACTTTGACAATCAACATTTCAAATTCTAGTGCAGGTCTCTATACACCAAGGAAATATACACAATGAGCAAGATCAAACAGGTTTTTTGTTTCATAATAAAGTTTATTCTATATTACAAATAGTATTTTGTTCTTGACTGCAAAATAGGAATGCATTATATTTACATACACAGGTATACAATTAATTATAACAAAGTTAGCGAAGCTCGCTTATATCCCCTAGGTTTTTCTCTCTCCATAAGATACTCTTTATCTTTCAAATATGATCTAGTAAAAGTCTTTTCTAGCATGTTGGTATAACACCTGTGATAACACTGAGCTAGGAGGACATTCTTAGTTCCTACAAAATGTTTAAAGGTGGAAATTTTATCTGTGCTTGCAGCAACATGAGGTGATACAGGAAACAAGTAGAAAACCTTGTGGGGTAGATGATGAGCCAGGGAGAAAAGACAGACTGGATGTTAAGATGGAGAGGTAGATTTACAATGTCAACCAAGGAGACTCAGTTTGTGCTATTTCTTCATTTTAGACTTGGTATATGATGCTTTACTAGTAGCAAATATTCATATCAAAATTTGCTTTGTAAGTAAAATTGTGGCAAACATTTGTAAATATACCCCTCCGAGTTGCAACAACAGACAGGAAACCTTCTGCAGAAGGTCACTGATGGGACATGAACTTGTAAGATGCACACATCTTTATTTGGATTAATCACATATATACATAGTTTCTTCAAGTGTGCATGCTTTGTGACAGCTGTATGGGATGACATGATTTTTGCTTTCACTTATAAAATGAATCTGTCTGCTGGTTCTTATGAGTACTTTTCTTTCATTTCTGTGTGGGAACGAAAGAAAAGCTTTTCTTTTCTGTCCTGGCTTAAAGGGAAAATGATAAAATGTAGTAGCACAGACAAATTGAAGGTCCTATTGAATTATGTTTCACTTTCTAAAGGAGAGAAATAACCCACTGATATAAGCTAAGGAAAGCAGGCTAATTTGTTCCTGTATTAACTCCTTTAGCATAGAAAACACTTCGGCATCATTTATGGAAAAGAGTCATTCTATCAATTGGTTTTTAAGAAGGCGCATATTCCAATGCAGTATTTATAAATAATCAGAATTTATGGAAATATAAACAGATGCAGTGAAACATCTGTAAAAAGATGTCTCTGGGTTTACTGTTTTGCAAATTGTTATAATTAATAAATAGTGTATCTTCTGAGAAACAACAGAAAAGAATAGAATAGTCAGACAACCTGGTGTGCTTTGTCAATAATTTTTTAACAATTGTTTTTCAGACCTAAATTGCAATCTAAGTGTCAGAATTCTCATTTAGTTCTTTGTCTCTAAGTTTTTAATAAGTTCTCCTATTCTCTTTTCCTTTTCAGATGAGCTCAATGAAAATATCTGAGGATAAGATAACAGGAGGTCATTATTTTCAACTATTCAACTGGACCCCAAGACTGTCTGCCAGAACTAAAACCACACAGGATTAACTGATGGCCTGTAACAAAGACAAGGTAGATGACTTAAAACTCCCCAGTAGTTTTAGAAGTGTATATAAATATCTTTGAGCAAGGCAGTTCCATTTCATACCATCCAAATAGGTCAACATGCAAAGGTATATAATGTTTAATTTAGCATCTACCATTTGATAAACTCTGGGTGTGAAATGCTGCAGGGGCCAAACTGGATAAAGGTTCCACCTTAAACACAACTTATAGTTTTTCTTACATCAACAATCCACTTTCTCCATCTTGTTTCTTCCAAGCAAAAGAAAGATTAAATAACACATCCACATCATCATTGCAAGGCTTAATTTTCTTGTTTTTCACTATTTTTTTTAAAATAAGTTTCTTAAATGGTTTACGTTTTACATGCGCTTAAAAGCCAATAAAGGACCCAAGGTGGACCTAGGGCGGTCTTCACACATTCACATCACCACATGGGGCACGTTGTCAAGGCAAAAGAAAGAGCAGAGGTCAAAGGGTACGGAGGGTGCCTTCAGCATCTTCAGTTGCTCTCTTCCATAATGGATGTCCCACAAGTTTACCTGCTTTTGATGTCTGTGATGCTGACTTGTTGCTTTGCTTGATACATTTTTTTTTTTTCCTTTTCTTTGAGGCTTGGAGAAGGCTTCCCTCTGCCGCCACTGAGGACAACTACACTAATACAGAAAAGAGTGCTTCAGCAGTCCTACACTCGAGAAGTTGGGGTTTTTGCCGAATGCATTTCGCTACCATCTTCGATGCTTGTGCAAAACAGATAAGAAACTGGTAAATCAGGAAACGGACAGAGGTGGATGGTGTGCCGAGAGCAGGAGAGACCCCGGAGGATCTGATCACATCGCCCACTAAGCTTCTCATCTCGACACACTGAGGTCAGAAAAAAATCACACAGGCTTTTTGAAGTTCCAGTCACAATATATATTTTTTTTACCAAGAAGTTGTCTTGTACATAGTCCTTTTTTGTCAGTTCCTCAGTGGCACTTTATAAATACATTTTGACCGTTTTGAAAATTTCAAGCTCCTTTGGTTTTTGGCTGACCAGCTTAGTCCATCATTCAGTTTTTTCCCGTAAAAGTTTTTTAAATAAGAACATCCAGGGAAAGAGGTGCTACTCAGACAACAGAGCCCCTTCAGGTAACAGTCAGCCATTGCTGTGTTAAACCATTCATGTTTACTGATAAAGCAGTTTCTTACCCCGTGTATCTCAGTCAGCTCTTCCCTTTACCTCCTCCAGGGTTGGTGTACGTATCTGGGCAGTCAGAATCTTGGGTAGCTGCTGATTTGTGTAAATGTTTGTGTGTGTGCTTTGATAGACCGTCGCAGTAGCGACACAAAATTGGAAGAAACTGCTCCGGATGTTTTGGATTAGCAGTCAGAACACTGTCTTCCAGAGTTGGTTGTGTGCTTTTTACAGAGGATCCAACTTGGGTGGGGCTCACCTAAAAGCTTAATTTTGTAGTAGCCACATAAGCCAAATGGAAGCAGAAATCATGAGCATTTTCTTGAAATAATGCCGGGCAGGGAATGCTCTGCTTCAGTGTCCATGTCTCAGTAAAAGGTAAAGTTCAGAGGAACCGAATTCCCCCCTACCCCATCAGTCTTTTTCTTAAATACAACTCCAGCTACATTAAAAGAACAGAAAAACATTCTAGGTTTGCCTGGACTCAGCCCAGATTTTACAGATATGTATGCTTTGCTTGAAGGTACAGTGTAAACTTGGCAAACCGTCCTTGCATGATATTTTTTTTCCAGAGGTGTTCATTTGGCTTGCAGTCATTACGTTTGATTTTCCCACTTGCATCCATATGTTGAATATAGAACTACAATAAACTGAACTCTAGAGATGGTTTTATCTTAACTATTCTATCTTGAAAAGTTCAACATATGAACACCCAACTTTGTGGTTTTTGAAGAATTACTGTTAGTGTAAATTCTTAAAGGCAACATAAAAACATTGTTTCCCTCTTTTATTCCAGCAGGGAGAGTGTGCCAATATGGCTAACTTTCCAGCAATCACCCCATGAAGCTCCCAATGTGCTGAAGCTGAGATATGTCCCACATTGCACGGAAAGACACTGACGTCAGCTGCGCACTACCCCATCACATGTATTCAGGTAAACTAGTTTATGCAGCTGAGTGGATGAGGGGAAAAAATCTCTCAGGGAGGAGGAAGCAGAAAAAAAGTTGAGGAAGAAGTCATCTCTGAAAAGCGGAGGGCGGAAGTCACATGATGAAAAGATGGGGACAGGTCTTCGCTCAGGCACGGCTCGGTTTCTGACGGGGTCTCTTCCCAGTGCACCCTGGGAAGTGCGGTCCTCAGCTCTCTAGACTCATGAAGGCCACCACCTGCTCCAACTTGAAGGCCAGTCTCTGTTTCCTGGCTGCATCATCTTGCTCCAGCGCGCACACAATCTGTCAGAGGCAGAGTAAATGAGGTCAATAGTCCAGTCATCTTGCAAAATTCAATGTTTACATTTTGTTTTAGTAATTTCCTGTGAGGCTGCTTAGGTCCAAATTACAGATTCATAACTTTACTAATAGACAATTATCAATTTGCTATATTAGGCAGAAGTTCTTTTGGAGTTGAGCTGTGGGTCCATACAGGACATCAGGGGTCCGAAAAAAAGTTGCTTTTTTAGAGTAATTCCTGCATTTGTAGCATCAGAGGGGCCTGAAAAACACATCTAACTATATTTTAATAACTTTCTTTAAGATCATATAAAATTTGAAAAAAAAAAAGCCTTACTATAGTATGGCATTTTTGGACATCAGGGGTCCGAAAAAATGTTGCTTTTTTAGAGTAATTTCTGCATTTTTAGCATCAGAGGGGCCTGAAAATTAAAAAAAAAAAACCCTTACTATAGTATGGCATTTTTGGACATCAGGGGTCCGAAAAAAAGTTGCTTTTTTAGAGTAATTTCTGCATTTTTAGCATCAGAGGGGCCTGAAAAACACATCTAACTATATTTTAATCACTTTCTTTAAGATCATTGAAAATTTGAAAAAAAAAGCCTTACTATAGTATGGCATTTTTGGACATCAGGGGTCCGAAAAAAAGTTGCTTTTTTAGAGTATTTCTGCATTTTTAGCATCAGAGGGGCCTGAAAAACACATCTAACTATATTTTATTCACTTTCTTTAAGATCATTGAAAATTTAAAAAAAAAAAGCCTTACTATAGTATGGCATTTTTGGACATCAGGGGTCCAAAAAATGTTGCTTTTTTAGACTATTTCCTGCATTTTTAGCATCAGAGGGGCCTGAAAAACACATCTAACTATATTGTATTCACTTTCTTTAAGATCATTGAAAATTTGAAAAAAAAAAGCCTTACTATAGTATGGCATTTTTGGACATCAGGGGTCTGAAAAAAAGTTGCTTTTTTAGAGTAATTTCTACATTTTTAGCATCAGAGGGGCCTGAAAAACACATCTAACTTTATTTTAATCACTTTCTTTAAGATCATTGAAAATTTGAAAAAAAAAAAA
>SSNP01000021.1:5668887-5686561 GCA_006937955.1 Pachypanchax playfairii | reverse complement strand
CTTGTTTTTTATTTATTTTTTTTGTCCAATGCTGATAAAAATTAAACAAATAAAGTGTGCAAATGCAAAAAGTTGATTAATAAAGAAGCTGATTCCATGCACCTCCACTGCTGGCTTCAGTCTAAGTCTTTAAATCCTTTTCCTTCAATGTAAATTAACAGTCCTGACTTAATAATACAAATACAACTTGCATATTTATTCCAGGTTTTGACTCTTATTGATTCATTGTTTCATGTTCAAATACTTGTTTTTCTCATGTTTTCCAGTAATTAGTTATTTCATGCTAAAAAACATTAACCTGTCCACACATTATACAACCATATAGGTCGATTTTGAAAGCTCCAAAGAATAAAACCGGTGAGAGTGTTTTCAAATGACCTGTCGGAGCTTTTTCCAGGCTCCGCAGCGATGTACTACCGACAGCATGCGCACACCTTCCCAGAGGAACTGACAAATAGTTTCACTCTGTTCAGCCGAACAAAACAGAAATTCTGTAGCAATATGTCTCATTTTAATACAACGGTTAGCTTTAAAATGTAAAGATACATATAGACACACTGTAAAGCCGAATATTTAACATTAAAAAGTGGCTTGCAAATAGGGGTCGCATACGGATTATAGTGTTGTTTTCAAAATCGACCAATGCGGTCGTATTTCACGTGAGGTCGGGCTGGTGTGAGAGAGTGGGTGGGACGCTCAGTTCCACGCCTCTGTGCAGACTCTGGTTTCAAAGACACGACATGGCAGCTCCTGTAAAAGGAATGTAGCAGCTTCTCTTTTCAACAATAAAAGTAGAGAAAAACAGTCATCCTTACACGGTGTAAAAATATAGTTTAAGTAACCAAACATGACCTAAAAAACAGTCTCAAAGTTTCTTGAATGTAAGAATTTACTATTTTTTATAAGGATGTAATGGAAGCTGATGCTTACAAACTTTTACCAAAGTTATTTTAATATTTCTAAGAATAATTCCAACCATCTTTCTTTATGTAATCTCTCAGTCATGCAACTCAAAGTGCTGCTGTTCCTAACACACAATTCAATTATTCAACAGAACTTCATTATGTTAATGGACTTGCATTTTTATTAGATCTGTGGTTATGAAAATGAAATGATACAGGGTGCAATGAGCTGCCTTCAAAACAGAATCAGATAAACAAACTGATTGAAACTTTTCCTCTCGAGCCAAACATCTCTGTCTTATTTCATCTACAGTCTTCTGAACGTTTTCTTTGATTTTAAAAGCTGCGTTGGTAACACTAACACAGACGACGGCATTGCTGAGTTCAAGGTAGAGTTATTGGATGTAAATTTTAAACATTAAAGAGGCAGCGTATAAACAGACATGCTCTGAAACCAGATGTAACAGCTTCAGATTGGAAAGAACACCGATCACATGGAAAATTTACACATCAATACACCTTTTTTTTAATCCAAGCTATTTCTCATCAGGTGTTAGAACTTGTTATTTTAGTATTTTTTTTACGCCGATATTATTATTCCAGTCAACTTGATCACGCCCACTGAATTTGCACTGCAATTCAATACAAATGTAAGACAGAGTTTTTTTTTAGATTTAAATAAAAGTCACCCAAAAGTCTTTTACTGTTAAATTATGAGCATGATAAGATTTTTAGCTATAAAAAGGAATTAATAATGTATTTAACTGAAGATAACTGCTGCCCTCTAATTAAGTCTTTTTTTTCCAGTTTCTTCAGATAGAGACGGAGAATGGGTAATAAATGGCTGTAAGCGTATCTATCTTATAAAAATTCACTATAAGTTGATGCTGCTGAAGACTCAACGATTCCACTGAATTATATGAACATGTGTGGGCCTGAAAAACTCAGTTTTGATTAAAGAAAAAATAAAATATGCTGTCAAACATCTATCTATCTATCTATCTATCTATCTATCTATCTATCTATCTATCTATCTATCTATCTATCTATCTATCTATCTATCTATCTATCTATCTATCTATCTATCTATCTATCTATCTATCTATCTATCTATCTATCTATCTAGAATATGATATGATACTAATTAATTTTCTATATTAATTTTTTGTAACTGTAAACTATACAGTAAGTATCGCTATAGCATCCTTCAGAACACGTCATGTTTCCAACACATTATTAAAACAGTCACTATGATGTTTTTAATGCAGCTACAAACGTTGTTTGCTGTATACAGTAGAAAAACTAGTCTGATAAAAACGTCTGTATTATTACACAGAAATAGGATGTGTGTGAAGTTATTTCATCCCTTTGTGTGCTTCAGGTTTATTCCTCATGATTGACTCAACTCTCTTTAATTTACTTTAGAGGAATAATGTGATTGACATGCTATGTCTTCAAGGCACAAAAACTGATTAGCGACTCACTTGTGACTGCTGTAAATCACAATTATAGATCAAGCAGTAAAGCATACACCCTTAATTGAACACCAGACCCAAGGTGCATCTTTGCATATAAAATATGGTCTGGAGAATTCAAGGGCAAAGCTCGTGAATATTCACCTGAAAATAGTTTCATACAGCGACTTTTTGGCCCAAATAATATTAAGAAGCATCAGTGAGTCTGAACAAAAACTGTGGGCTAATATTATATTAATACTCTCCATTGGAAACACTTTGCACTTTGCACCTCATTTACTGTAAACATACTGAGGCATACAAGCAACATGCTTTTGTATCTAATTTTACAGACTTACCAACACAATGAACAGGGCAGTTAATTGCTAGTTATAAAACACATTTTTTACTTCAGCAACAATAACAATGCCATTGCAAAACACATTACAAAAAAAATAAATAAAAATCAGCCACCAACAAGGGAGATTTGGTTTCTGTATTGTATTTGATTATTTCCTCTGTGAAGGTTCTGTTTTTGTTAGTGCCTCCTCCTAAGAATAAATACAATGTTCTGTGCTGGTTCTTTTACAAAGTGAGTTAAGTCTCTGTTATTCCCCACCAGGGTGCCATTTGTAAGTCAATATCATGATTTCTTAAAGGGATTTCTGTCACATTTCGAAGATTTTAGCAATTACCTATAAAGAAGGTTTTGCCGAAACTGAAAAAAAAAAGACCGAGCTAAAACTTCACAAGGTTAATACCTTATCATTACTGGTAATTCCAGGGGTACTTGATTATGTCACTGTCGATTTCACAGAATTAGTAAAGAATAAATGACAAAAGATTCAGATTTAACCAGCATGCAGTGCAAGAATGTTTTTTTAAATGTGGACATGTGCATCTGTCAATCAGACTGACTTAGACTGATTGTTACAACATTTCATTGTAAAATTTGGAAAATGTTTTATTACAAATTTATTATACTCAAATACAAAACAAATACTACTGTTGTCTGTTTTGTTCAGACTTCAGCTTATTGAAGGTTCACAGCTCAGAAAGCAGGTCAGTCATTCTCACAGAGTTTCTGCAAGATTCCTACAATATTTATACAAGTCTTAAAGAGAAATATTTATGGGTTCCAGCACATTATGAGTTTAAATTAAATGAATCGGCACATACAGTTGCTAAAAAGTCTACTAAAATAATTTTGGTGAATATAGTTGTCAGAATCAGACAGGATTAAAATGTCTAATGGAGCTGAAGATGAGAGAAAGTAGTGGGAGGAAGGAAAGGTCAGCAGTTTAAGAAAATAAATCAAATAGAACAGAAGAAATGAAAAGCACAGACAGTCAAATCATGACTCAGAATTAAAAAAATAAAGGGTTTAAATAACCCATTATTTATTCAAGAAAAGCAATGAGGAAAATGTGATTACTGTAGAGAAGATGAAACCAGAAAACATGATCTATTATATTATCAGATGTATAAGCCACATAAAAACCTCAGAAATTTACTTTAAAAGACTAAATAAAATTACAAATCATCATCATCATCCATGTCACACTGTTACGTTTTGTTGTTGGATTAAGTTTTTATTTTCTGTTTGGTATTTTCTCTGATTACGCACATGTTTTGACTTGATTTTTAACAGTATGATGAAGATTGCATTGTGCTAATAATGTATATTTGGTAATATGTTTATTTTTATATATAGGCAGGAAGACAAAGAGCATTCTATGTCTTTATATTTAAATGAAAGATAAGAAAAATCAAAACGATAGATTGAAATAAAACCCTGTTTTGGCAGATATCATGAATAATTTTATAAGATAAATTAAAATAATTCTGTTTAATGTGCAGTGTGTCAACTTTTACTGATTTTTATCAATTAGAGTCTGCAGAAAAATACAAGTTCACATAATCTTGTGATTTAATGATGACCGGAGGAAACAAAACACAACAATCCTATTCTGTGTGCTTTTATTTCATTTGTCTTTGAAATGCTATTGCAGTGCTGATTTGCTCGTCTCGGCAACTTACATGCAGTGTTTGTGTCAGTTTGACTTCCTTCTTGTTTGTTTGTTCTTCTCCCCTGCTGTCGTTTGTCTCCAACCAGAAAAAAACCAGCTAAGAAAAGTGACTGATAGAAGGAGACACGAGTCAACAGAACTAGGGCAGCTGTTTGCCAACATCTTTTAAAACGCCTTTGTTGATTACCGATGAACTCTGGAAACAAACTTTACTCACACTAAAGGAGAATTAAAAATGTACAGAAAATATAGGCCTACCTAAGTTACAGAGATGAGACAAATTGAATCTAAAAACTAACAATTCTATTTTTTTTCTCCATCTAATTTCATTAGCAGCAATTGTTTATAGAAACAAATGAATCACTGTGAAAGATTGGTTTTAAAGTAGGAATCAGGCCCGGGCAATTACAGCTAATAAGTCACAAAAACTAGAAGAACTTTGCAAAAAAAAAAAAAGAAAAACCTCTTAATTAGTGAATTCATTTTAGCACAAACATCTCTCTGAAATCTGTTGTACATAAAGGACTTAAAAGAGTGTAAGTAGGAGCTGCTGCATACATACAAAAGTAAAAGATGTTAATGGATTAATCACAAAACAACAAGCCACCTCCTAAATGGCACTTCTGCATGATGAAACAATAACAAGCACATTACACAGGCTGGATTTTTTATTTATTTTGTTTAAGCCAAATAACAGCTGTATTAAATGGACAAATAGGTGGTGAAAAGTCTGTAATTAAAGACGTCCGTGTCATTTTTGGTCCAGTTCTTTTTGTAAGCATGATTTCTCTGCTTCTGTGATTGTTTTAGTAAGCTCCCTCTATCAAGTGCTGCTTTGTGCTCATCGTATACGTAAATATAGTCTACTTTAGGAACCATGTTCTTTACTTTACTCAATGATGCAAGGTTTACAGTTTGAGATATGCATTTTCTAAAACGTATTTAACAATTTCAAATGTTGTTAATTTGCCATTTTTTAAGTTTGTTCAGGGACTCATCAGTGCTCTGTGTCGTTTTTTGTGAAAATGTAACTTTGCATCACTTTATCCAAGAAAGATACACTATTTTAGTGTCATTGCATGTCCATTACATGACATGGTATGTTACAATTCTTTTAAAAAAGTTTGCATGTAATTAACAAAACTACAACAAAGTTGACAAAATAGGAAATTTTCTGCTCAAATAAAATGTTTTTAATCATCTCTGCATCTTCAAGTGAAAATGACTTTATCCAAATTTATCAGGACACAACAAACCTGAGTCTTTTTTTTTGTTGTAACTACCCAAACAACCCAAACAACAATAATTAATTGTCCAGCTGACACAGCATTGCTTTTCGTGGTAGAATTGGTCACATATCATCTACAAGTGATTTGTCTGATTATAAAACTGACTCCAGCAGAAGAATAAAACAACAAATAAACAAAACGCAAACACAAATGCAACTCTGTGCTATACTTTAAACATTTAGTAACATGTTTTTGCTAACAGAACATCTTAATTTGTCCCTTGTACCAGACTTTGGAGAGGAAAGTCTGATCCCTGCAATTTCTATATTTTTCCCAGATTTCCCTGAAGTCAGCATCTATTGCATCAAAGAAGGATATTTGGTCATGTGGTCTATGATCATGCACTTTATAATCAAACATATTTCCCCTCCAGGCAAAGAAATACTACATGACTAGAGCTGAGCCAAAGCATGTTTGATAAAAGTGAATTCGTTCTTGAATGAGCAGCAAATCAGTTTGATTGCATGTGGATGGTGAAATGCCATGTTGTCCAATGCAATCTCAAATGCCTTCACTTGTCTCGCTGCCTCTTCTTTCTCTGCAGCTGCACTAACCAATTGTTACTAGAGATCCTCTAAAAACAAACAGAGATCAATGTTGCAGGCACCAATCAGGCATTTCTGTGCAATCAATGCAGCTCTCAAGATGCTGAAGCACATGTCACGTTTGTACCACAAGAACCTCTATTTGTTTGAAGACTTTCCCTGACAAAATCTACCATCAATACAATCATGAATTATTATTAAACTTTGTTTAAAAGAGTTTCAAGTGGAAACCTGATGACTTAAGTGGAGTTCAGACAGAAATAGATTGAAGTTTGACAAACATGATGAATTAAAAACACAGCTAGCTGCATTTTTAGCAGAAGAGCTTAGCTAGGAGAAGGGAAATAAACCATACTGAATGATGCACATTACTGTGTATTTTTGCAATCCACTATTAATTCTATAGTAAGATTTTATTTTCTTTAGTTTTCAATAACGTAAGATCCCCCCAAACATTTTACACTTTTTAAAGTTCACATCAAATTATGTTCTTTAAACCAGTTTTCTTCATTTTCTGGCTTATAGTGAATCTTACGTTTGATGCGTTTCATCATCAATTTCAAGCTTCAATAATTCAGTTTCCCCATTAGAAATCCAATGTCCCTTCACAATTTAATAATACAGAATTTGAAGGGACATATTGTATATTCGTTTAAATAATTCATTTAATCATTTTTTAATTTGGAACTGCTGATGTGTTGTTGTACTGTGCACTTTATCCTGATGCTCAAAACAATAGAGTCACATAAAAAGGGCAACATGAACAAAATGTTAAAGTTGCATGATATTTAAGGATATATAAGCAACATGCTGGTGAATTTTTTCAGTTATTAGGTAATACTAAAATATTTAAAAAAAAAACAAAGTTTTTTTTACTGGTACTTTAATATTTAGCTTTTCGTTTGAAGAGCTTCTTCAGTTCAACATGAAAAGTGCAGCGTTTCCAGCTTTAAGCTGCAGTGAAGTGTAGCTGCTTGTTGATCCTGTCATGCCTCTTGAGGGTTGTTAGAGGATTTGTTGGACTGGTCTGTGTGTGACAAGGTTTGATCACATTCCTGATGATGTGAAGCTGCATGGATGTCCGAGCTGCATTGTAAGTTCCAAAAAGCTGAAACCTGAGGCTCTTTACAAAGGTGGACTCTCACTTCTGACAAAGATGGCTTCTTTCACTCCTCTCTCAAACCACCAATTTTCTCTGTCCAAAATATAAACATTACTGTCATCAAAAAGTGTTATTTATCTCTTAGATGCAGGTGGACTGCAGAGTCTTGACCTGAAGAGTTGGATTTCCTGCATGAGGAACATCTCTCTGCTTCTTCTTGAGCGTTTTGTCCTTTGCATGAATCCATTTTTGTCTGAGGGTGTTGTTGGGTTTAAAGTTCACCAGGGAGTTATGTGGTTATGGGTCATTTAGCCCAACCACACACTCAGTAAAACAGAACAACTCATATCATTTGTAAAATGGAAATCATCAAAAATGATACAATTTTTAGTGAGAACAATTCTTTTTTAACTGAATTTGCATTTATTGGATTTTGTTGCATTTGGATGAGTTATGCATGTTGTGCTGAGATGTTACATTATTGTTAATGCAAATGTCTGATATAAGAATGTTTTGCAATTTTCTGTGTGCAGCATTTTACAGAAATTTGCCAAAAACCGTGTTAATATTAGTGGAAATCTGGGTTCCTGTTAGACTGTGAAGCAGCGACTGTGGAATACTTTTGTCAGATTTTAAGCAATTGTAAAATCTGTAAAATTGTTGGAATAATGTCAGCACTTCTGAGACATGGCCTGCAAAGGCAGCACTCAGGGGATTATTACTATCTAATAGCACAAGGTGGACTGGTGAAGCAGTCACGTTTTAAAGAAACTTGTACAAAGGAGAGGATGAGATAGGGACGGTTATGAGTGCAGGGAAATATTTAAGGATTTAAAACGAAGCCGATTAACTCAAAGACAAACATTTCATCGTAAGGGAGAGACGCCTGCTAACAAAAGGAATTTTAAAGCCTACCCTGATAAAATTCCAATTAACAGCATTTTCTTTTTTCTTTTGAATACTGTCTTTATATGTGTTACAAATAAATGTCTAAAACTAATTTTAGCTTGCTGAAGTGAAGCTTTTGGTGCAAATTAATTTTTTTTGTCCGTCTCCTGTCAGATCCCTGTAGGAATCCTTCCTTTTGCTCCAAGGAAAGCTGATAGAATAGAATACATACTTATTGTGAAACATTCCGTTTTTTTAACTATTAAATTGCTGCTGGACTCTTAAGCTGACAAACATTTAGATAGTGAATCTGTCTTGACACTTTTTACAAGCTTGATGCAATAAAAAACTAGAAGTTTCTGACTTGGGTCAACCAGGCAGGGAGAAAAGTACGAGAAGATGGACAGGTTTAGGTATTAAAGTGACATCAGGGACGTCAAGAACGAAGAGGGAGATTTCATGGATGTCAAAAGGGAGGTTGAGGTGATGTAAAACGAGGGACAGAAAATGTAAGGTATCATTTAAACTGTGTCCAAGTACAGGGTATCTAATGCCTGTGGACGTGAGTGCTGACAGACAATGACAGAAGCAACAAGAGTAACATGGAAAAAAAACACAATGGAATTTCAGAGCACACAATGAAGAAAACATTTTATATTTTTAAAAGGAAGCAAATAAAATTTCAGCATTTTTTGACAACAAATCAGGGATTTCAACTTTTGCAAAACAATTGTTATTTTTTTCTGGGTGTTTTCTACTTTTCTGTTTCCTGTTTGGTACCATGCAGTAGTTTTCTGTTATATGTAGATATTTGTTACTTTCTTTTACCTTCATTTAACATTTGATCCTTCACATGAGTCAAACAAACATTAAAGCTGTACGTTACTGGGGATAAAAAAAAAAAGATCTTTCCTGCCATCTATGCTTAAGTTTGTAAACAACATTATCTTCTTTGCATCCGTGTCATTAATATTTAATTTATATAGTAACACAATGTACTCTCATATTTTTCAACTTGATCCATTTTCAATCTCTTTGGGGAATTTTTGTGTCTCACCATTTAAACTACAATTTAAACACATTTAAAATGATTTTACATTGATTTCTTTTGACCTGAATATGGACTGACCACAAAAAAACAAAAGCAAACTAACAGATCTCGAGATAATACAATAATCTCTCTGAAAATGTACAAACCATAGTCAGTTTGAAAAAGAGCTAAAACCCTTTTGCCATACTAGTCAAGCACTTAGGCCCCTCCTTGTTTCCCCACATTACCAGCATCATGGGAGGAGTGGAGCCGGTGTCTGTTATCTTATAAGATAACATACAATTGAAACAATATTTGAGTTAATGTGGGTCATTATTTTTTCTGTTTTTGAAATTTTAACAGAGTTGCAGCTCCTCAGACGTGCTCTGGTGTGTGTAGAGTAAAACAAAACAAACTTGTTTCACTGAAGCATTTGGTTTCTGACCAACATTCATGTATGCAAATAAACCCTGTCAATATAACGTTCAACAGAAGTTCATATTACCCCACTGACCACCCTGACCAGTTAAAGTCCATGCAAGCTGATGTAATAAAGATATCTGGGGATGAATATTCAGTCTATCATGCAGACATATAACACAAAGCTAAAATCTGCTTTCATCCATCCCTTCTATCCACCAGCATCACATTCACTACACATAACTCTACTAAAGACTGGAGTTTTGTGTAATTACATTTAATTAGAACATCAGTGCAGTTTGTAACGCATCATCTTGTCACTTAATAGCACTGAATCCCAAATGCAGTGGGAAAATTCCAGGTGTGCCAAGGGATTTGTTGGGAACTTTATTTTAAAATTCATCACACATTATTATTATTTCTTTGTATTACAGTATACAATATCAGTGTCTGAACAATTCTTTCCCCCCAAAATCCAAAAATAGTGTCTTAAAGTAACAAAATTAATGCTCCACAATAAAACCCAGTGATTTACAGTTGCTTATATGTGGAAAAATGCTGATTTAAAACCAGGAGAGAAACAAAATTCGCAGTGGGAAAATAAAAAAAAAACGAATAACCCTTTTTCATTAACCACAAATGACCACAATATCAGCCAACCCATCTCCTTAAAAGGATATATAAAAGGTAAAGGTTTTAACCAAATTATCTGTCTTCTGACTTTAATGAAACAAAGGATGTTGAAAGCCCTCCAACAGGGTGCATCATCTGCACGGAGGATTTACTTCTCGCTAATCTGCTGCAGCTAAAAAGAGACTTAAAAGCAAAATAGTCTCTGCAAGTTGAGAAAAATTTCTGAAGAATAAATATTTTAATCTTCAAGCCTTCATAACAGTGACAATTATGAACGGTGTTAGATTGTGTGAAAAGAAATGAGGGGCAGGACACTGCAGGCTGGAGCTTCAGAAGAATCATCAAATATTAGCAACGAGACAACGAGACCTGCTTGGAAGGAAACTGCAGGTGAAATACATGCCAATCCCATGACAATCACCCATGTGTGTCCTAAGGAATAAATTAATAAAGTCATGAATACAGCCAATTTAAATGACTTACCATAAATTTTACAGTATTGGTCCCATGACAGAAAAGTGCTATAGAGTCAGATTATATTTAGAGACTTTAACAAATGGAGGATTTGCTGCTCATGAGCATTAATACGTGATGGGTAGTGAGTTAAAAGCAGCCCTGAGATAACCTCCATTATGCAGCCAGGAAGGGACTGATCATCAAATGCTTATTTTTCCACATTACATAATAAAAAAGAGCTCTCGTTACCCTGGAAAGAACTGTGCATTCTCAATTAGCAGATGGTTCAAGGAACAAAACTGGATATTATCTCAGAGGAATGAAGTGGAGTATAAAAACCTATAACTAACTTAGACAAATACCATGTTTGTGCTATTAACACACAAAGTGTTAGACTTGAACAACTTTTATGACTTTGATGTTTTATTCTTCAAACAGACTGTCAAATTAGACTTTGCATCATTTACATCTTTCATTGGATGATTGCTCAAAATTTACTTAGGAATTTTGTGAAGTTACATTTAAGTCCCCCCCCCCCCTCAAAAAAAAAAGAATAAGAACTGAATCAAAACATAATTCATGAGGATGAGGGATTGTGTCAATATATAGTTAGTAAATCAGTTACATTTGAGCTATTTGAAAACAACAACAACAAACCTACTCCAACATGAAAGAAAGATGAAGAAACAAACAAGAATGTACCCCTTGGCTCCACAAACTGCTCACATGTGTAGAGGCAAAATTGCTCAATTATGATAAGAGCAGGGGGCCAAAGGTAACCTTTATGTCTTGCAGATAAATCAATAGTAGCATTGCACACTGCAGCATGAAGCAGGCGAGAGGGCTAAAAGAAGGACTGAAAACATCCTGAACCAGGCAATATGTCCACTGCAGGAAGTTGTGAGATAGAAAAGGCATCACCTCCATGTTTATTGTAAAAACTGTTGCATACAAATTGCTTCTTTAAATAGACGTTTCTGATTGTTTTTATTTTCTTTTGTCATACACATTATTATATTGCAAATAGCTGTCAACAGAACACAAAAAATGGTTTGTGAGCATTGGAGTCAAACCTGAAATTAATTTCTCTGAACCTCATCAATCAAACCAGGAACAGTCACCGTCCGAATTATATTAGAGGTTTTTTCCCTGCACATTTTAGTTCTGCTGGATGTGAAATTGTCGCTGTAAAGTAGGCTTGAATTCTTTGCAACTGATGCATTCATTTTATTGCAAATTTAGCATGTATGAGAAAGTAAGAAAATAAACGCTTTGACCACGTTTTCAGCTTTTCTGCTACGCCAGCTGTGTCCAGGCTCAGAGTTAAACGTCAGCTGTAATGAAGTGAGGACAGTTTGCAGGGCTGTTTTTATTTCCCACATTTAAAGTCACCATTCACTGCTTGCTCTGGTTATTTTGCTGTGCTCATCAGAGAAGAACTAAATAGTAGCAGTTGCTCTCAGACTGGTTCTTAGAGTTTCTGAATGTAAAATGGTAGGCGGAGATTTGGTCAACGACAAAATGTACTTTCAGATTAATGTCAGATTTGCACAGATTTTTCATGTGCTCTCAATCAAACATGAGAAAAATATTTGAAACAAATATAGACTCTGTCACAGTCCCAGTCCATTGATCATTTTTCAAACCTCCAGTTGTTGATGTTTGTCAAATACCTCTAGGGTATAAACTGATGGAAATAACATTCACGTAATATTCCTCAGATATTTCTGGAACAGTAACGTGACAACGTGTTGACTTCAAGACAGAAAAACCCTCCTCCCTACAACCAACAAGAGGGGTTGCCCTTAAAGCACACCAGAAATTCTTCAAAAAAGACAGTGGGGTGAAGGTTGAAAATAATGAGTGTGAGACTTTAAACAGGATGAAACAAGGCACATTCATAAATATATAAGTAGGATGCGTACAGCACTTCACCTCTTCATAAGAGAGTGTAAAAGAAAGAAGATAAAAAATATTAAAAATTAAAACAGAAATAAAGTGGAAGCCTCCTGAGAGAATTACATCAGCTGAAAATGGATGTCATGGAGATGTTATTAATGGCTAAAAAAACGGAGAGCAGTGCAGGAACATTGTACAAGATTCATATAGACAAGGTCAGCCCGGGATATAGTCTTAGTAAGAAAAAAGAAAAAAAAAAGAAAATTAGAATGAATTCAGCCTGAAAGCTGAGATGCAATTATTTTATTTTAACAGTTGATCAGTTACAATTGATTTTGTTATCCCCTAATACAGACAGGACACATTGAGGCTAAAATCCTGCAGTTGTCTAATTACAAATAAGAAAGTTTGACACCAAATCCCAAACTTTCAAACATGCTGCAATCATTGTGCCCTAAAAATGTGACCTGTGTGCTGGTTTTGTTATCAAGTGATATAACTTCTGCATGTAATTTCTACCCAACAACAAAAGCAGCACATGTCAATAAAAAATGTCCTATATCTTTCACAGTAATTAGAAAACTGTCTGTATATTTTTATATTTTTTAAATAAATTTTCCCCAAGCAGAGTTACCTCAAGACAAAACAACCAGGTCACACCACATAAATGTCAGCTACTTCAACATATTGATTTTTTTCCCTTACTGTCAAAAGGCTGATGCCGGTAATTAATCAGAGTACCACCCACATTATTTGTGCATCCCACTTCTTACATTTCAACAGCTTCTGGCTGACAAACGAGTCCTTGTGTTGGTTAAGAGGATAAACACATCCTGCAGATGTTGCAATCAGTGTGACATAAACTTCAGAAAGAATAACATGAAAAGTTCAGGAAGTGACTGAAGTGAAACACATTAAAGGTGAAGTTTAAAGTGGTTCAAGTGAAAACACCAATTGTGACTATAAAACTGGGGTAGTGGCTTCTGCTGATAGTTTTCTTTATTTTATACATCTGAGAAAAACCTTATGGTATCAGCAAAGACACTCCAAACAGATACGTCTAGCCACTTGATCAGGATCTGAGCTTGATAAATGTGAACATGGAAGGTACGTTTTATTTTAAATTTACCAGTTCTTTCTTTTTAGTGTTTGAATTCTCTCTATTTAAAATGACCCGATGGAAGTTGCTGCAATATATTTCAAAAGTGTGTAATTTTGATGTAAATTTGACATCTTCGGGGGAATGTAGGATTGCAGGCACACATTTTTATAAAGCATTTAAATCAGCACAGTACAGATGGCCGAACATCTCCATCCAATATATTGCATATTTAGGCCTATTTGTGTTTCATGAACAGTTTTTCGGCCAAAGATGGAGCCAGATAAGATCCTTTCTGCATCTTCATTTATCACAGTAATATTTGTCTTCCATCCAGCTTCAAATTTGAGCAGATAAGTCTGCTAGATACAAAGTGGAAATGGATAATACCGAAGCTGTTTCAACAGCTGAGGAGTTCATTGGAGTTCCATCCACGTTCTGCTTCAAACTGCACCAAAAATGAAATCCCAGTTCAGATATCTTATCTGAACAAATCTGTTTCTAAATTTAACATTAAATGAGGGTAAGATATTGGGTCTAGCGTGTCATGAAAACTAAAACACAATAAAGATAACATTTTAAGGGGGAGTGATGAAAAGATTTCACTATCAATTTTCTGCTGTGCGGTTTGGAGTACATTTAAATGCAGAGAATCCATAATGATGGAGATAGGATGTAATATACACAAAATGACTCATCCTGAGGATGCACCACTAAAAATGGATTTTAACCCTCTCTGCATCTGTAGTGAAGCCACGTCAATGCACTGAACTGATCTCAGAGTAAGGAGATAGAGGTTAATCAGAAGTCTGACAACGCCATCAAAAATTTGAAGGCAGTAACACTAAACAGGAAGGACTCAAAAAAAATCTTGCAAACACATCCATTTTTTTCCCGCTCTAGTATTTTAACACTGCAGGGGGACATAGCATCTTAAACTCTGTTCAGATTTTTTCTTCCTTGCTCATAGTCTCAATAACCATCATGACTTTTTATGAAAAATCCTCTCAAGCCCGCCTCAACATTTTAGACTGCATGCATTCCATCCAGAGTCAAGTGAAAGGAGAAAGCTCTCGGATAATAACATCTGGTCAAAAGGTACCGGGAAAGCAGAATTGCTTTTCCTGTCATATGACAGCTTGTGCCAGAAGTATCACCTCTATTATCTGAGATTCAGATGGCAAAGACCCCCGCCTCTGTCAGTCAGTTCTTAATTAAGGCGCTGCAGTAAATCGAGCTGAAGGTTGAGAACGTGACTGCTGGTAGACAGTGAGGGTGTGCATGAGTTTATGTTAATATTTCCTGTGTAGAGAAAACAAACTTCATGAAGTTTCAGTTCACAAACTGTCCTAAAATTATATTAGAGCAAGTATGAGCATTAAAACCTGCGAATATCTGATAAACATTGCGATCAAATGAACTTTTATCAGTTAAACATCCAAAAATTCAAGTTTTTATCACCTTGTCTGCATGTTCTGGCTGAGTGAGGTCTGCTGATTAAAAATTAAGGAAATTTGTCAATGGCAGAAAACAATCAATCTCTGATTTAATGTTGCAATCGCTGTGCAAAAATTATCTTAAAAATGCACATGTTTTGATTGCAGGAAGATGAGGTTCAGCAAATGGAGTGATTGCTTTTTTATGAAAAAGTTGCCAGATTTTTTTTAACATCTAATATGTCAAAAATGAAGCTCTACTTTACCTTCAGTGTGATCCTGATGAGGATCCTAGTTAATTTGCTAACAGAGATCTACTAAATAAACACGTTTGGATTTTTCAACAGTTCGTGAACACGTTATAATAAACAGTTTTGCAGCTGCTTACATGTGCTTTTTTCACTTAAGTTGTCATTTTATGTGTTGTATATGCTTAATGGTGTATAACTGGCAAATTTAACTATGAAACATTTATTTTAAATAATCATTTTGGTTAGTATTCATAATTTGCTGAAGATCCACATACTGTCTGCAGCACAAAGATTCCTCAAGAGCATCGTACTAAAAAAGATGTTCAGCTGGTGAATAAATTCCACGTGGGAAATCTGTGAGCATCTGGTTTTTAAACATTTAAATTCTGTGTTTTGCAAACTAAAAGTGCCAGCTCTGTTTAAGGTTCTCACTATCTTTTGCAGAAGCTGCAAAGACTTCCAAACAATAGCCTGAAATAAAACCTATATCCCCAGGGTAAAATTTGCAAAGATATTCTGCTTTTAAAGTCATTGTGAATCATTGCCCATTTTTTATTTGAAACCTTTTCTCCAACACCTGGGGGAGACAACATAGCCAAGGTCAGTCATCTATTTTTATCTCATAGCTATAAAGGTTTGAATAAGAGAGCTCTGAGACTCACTGTTCTGCTTTATTTTCTAGTTTCATTGACCTAAAATCACCATTGAGTGTCATTACTTATTCTTGATCTGCAATTTGTGTAATAGTCACTTTTACAGTCAAAGTGTTGACATTGAAGACTTAATCTCAGGCCAAAGAACACATCACAGAAACAGTTAACTGAAGTGTGATGCTTAATATTTCATCATAGTTGTAAAATCAATTCCACAGAAGACTAATTTAAGGCAGAATGACTGATGTATAGAAACTGTTTCCTTTTTGCCAAATGATTCAATCAAACCTCTAAAGGTATGAATGATGAATCTCTTTGACAATATTAGCTTTTCAGTGATAAAGTTCATGTAATCAACGTATCTTTTCATCCTCCATGAAAATACATGAGGTCCCACGAGCCGGCTCACACACGCTGCTTCAGATGGACACTTCATTTCCTGAACAGAACCCTTTCTGACATTTTGCCCCAATATTATAGAATGAACTGCCCCTATATATTATTACTTTAGGCTTTAAATCTAATTGCGTAACACATTAGGATTTATTCAGTGGTCAATGAAATCTAGAACAGTCATTTTTGATCATGTTACATTTTTTAAATAACTTATTTATGTAACATACATGTTTTTTTGTCTATCATAATATTTTAACATTTTATTTACAACACTTTGGTCCCCAGCAGCTGTTTTTAAACGTGCTTCATTTATAAACTTGAATGTGAACATATAAGAACATGCTTACTTGGAATAATTCTTGACAAACAAAGCAATGTGGTGTGTGTGTGTGTGTGTGTGTGACTTCCTCTGCAATTGCGAAAGACAAGCAGGGGTAAATAGAAACCATTAATGCGTTGAAAGGTACCCTGTAATTCAAACAAAGCTTCCTTCGCGCTGCTAGCTATGCTTTCAAACTGTGTTTGAATGAATATTTCATGTACAAGATTACGTTTATTTTGCCTTCAGGAAGGTGCTGTGAGAACTTTTATTTTATGTTAGTGTTCTATCAGGTTTAGAGCTTCTTTGAGGCGGCTCTGGTTCATTTAAACCTCGTGCAACATTTAGAATCAGCCGTCACAATGTGCTGCTTTACTCGAGTAAATTAGTCACGCGAAGGAGGTAACGTTTGCAAGAAACTCAAGTCAGAAACTTTTACAAGATACAGTATAAAACATAAAATGGAACATGTTGCCCCCTCAGGGCAAGTAGCTTTAAAAACTGAGACCACTATTTAAAAAATGTATTTATAAAAACACAGGTTGGGAAACATATAAAAGATTTTTGCTCACATTCAGGTTAAATAATGAACATAAATATTGTAACAATACTCTTTTGATTTGTAAAGATACATAAAAACAACAAACTGTGATGAGATGATCCTTCTCAATAGATGTTTAAATTGTTGTCCAATGAATGAAGTCTGTTTACTACTACTACTACTACTACTACTGTCATTTAGCAGACGCTTTTATCCAAAGCGACTTACATTGAGAGAACATACAAGCAAGAATTCAAAGAGAAGGAAAAAAATATAAGGAGGCGGACTGTTTGGAGTCCAGTTTAATTCCGACGCTGATACATCATGTTTT
>SSNP01000021.1:5437768-5667032 GCA_006937955.1 Pachypanchax playfairii | reverse complement strand
TAAAAAGCTATCTTGGCAGCCTTTAAGCAGGATGTGAAGCTAGAGAGCTTTTGCTGGTATTCGGACAAGTCAGAGAGATTTTTGGATTTGCGCCATTTCCTTTCAGCTGCTCTCAGACCAGCTCTGTGATCCCTCAGAGTGTCTGTGAGCCACGGACTAGGACGCTGCCGGGCGGCCAGCTTTGACACACGAGGGCAGACTTCGTCCAGAGAAGAAGCTAGTGAGGAGCAGAGCGTCTCTGTTGCGTCATTTACAGGCAGAGTTGAGAGCACCGAGTAGGAAGGGAGGGAGGAGCAGACATGCTCCGATAGCTGCGAGGGAGTGAGAGATTGAAGGTTTCTGCGGTAGGAGACAGTCTTTACTTTTGCGTTAGGTACGTAAGGGATGGAGATGCAGAATTTAATCAGGAAGTGGTCTGAGAGGTGCAGCGGTGTGACTTGCACGTTACCTGCAGTGCAGTTTCTGGTCAGTACCAGGTCCAGTGTGTTGCCAGCTCTGTGTGTTGGGGGAGTCTGGACCAGATTGAGATTGAAGGAGTGGACCAGGGCCAGAAAGTTATGAGCTTGCGTTTTATCAATATGAATGTTCATGTCGCCCATAACTATTAAAGGGGAGTTATCATCTGGAATGTCGGATAGGATTGTGTCCAGTTCGTCCATAAATTGCTCCATGTTGCCTCCCGGAGGGCGGTAAATAACCAAAACATAAGCAGCGACGGGCTTAGAGATTCGTAATGCATGAAATTCGAATGAGGAGCAGGTAGTAGTGGTTTGCAAGGAAGAAAATTTCCACATTTTGGAAATCAGGATGCCTGTACCGCCTCCTCGCCCAGCAGGACGAGGAGTGTGTGTGAATTCTGCATGAGAAGAGAGGGCAGCCGGTGTTGCTGTGTTGTCAGGACGGATCCAGGTCTCGGTCAGGGCTAGGACCTGTATATCGGAGAGGTGCGGCAGAGAACTGATGAACTCTGTTTTGTTAACTGCGGACTGACAGTTCCAGAGGCCGAGGGTAACGGAGGCAGTGGCAGCCCGACACGCCATGGGCTGTCTGTTTCTCTTTAAATGGCAGTAACACTTTGAATATAAAACAGTTATGAGTTTCTTCACTGAAGCAAGAAAACACAACGCTGTAATTTTCATTTGTTTTTATGCAAAGCAGCTGTTCACTGAACATTTGGCTAATCAGGAATTCTACGCATCACATCTTCTCTTGGATTTCCATCCCTCTTCTACCACCCATAGTGACTCCAGAGGTGCAGTCCTGCATGGCAGCTGATTCGACAGCCCCTTTAAAACGATGACGTTGCCATGGGAGCTAAGTGCTGCAAACTTGTCACGTATCACTACAGTTTTCCCTTTTGAGCTGCAGGTATCCAACATGTTCTTTTAATTGATCTGTCAGGTGCTTTTCAGTCTCTGATCTTAACATAATGGTACAGTTTTGCCTTTGCCTGTTTGACTTCTTTACTCTCCACAGAGTAGTTGACAGACATGGTTTAGTGTGAGTTCTGGTCCTGTCTGTACTGTTTCATGGGGGTTAGAGAAAGGCTGCAGGCATTGAGCTTTCAGCAAAAACAAAACACTGCATTTGATGCATTATCAATATCTAAAAAGATCACAAATATGCATATAAAACAGCACTGAACTCAAAATTCCCATTTTACGCTCTAAATATCGGTTGATTAAAACTTCTATTGAACTCATTATAAATTGCCGTTTGAAGAAAACATGTACATTTTGAAAGTCAATTCAAGAGTATAAGGAAAATGTAGATTTGATTAGAATTATCTAAAAACTGAAGCCCAAATTTGCAAAGGGATTGCTCGTCTTTTGCATACAAATTAAAGTTTTCAGCCCCTATCTGATTTACAAAGCCCGTGCTAAATGACATGTGCATCTCAATCTGTGCTATCAAACTGTATCTTTCTGCACTAATGCAGTTTGTTCACATTTAAAACATGCATGCAATTAAATAAAATATTATCCATGTTTATGGTAACTGCTAGCCAGGGCAAATAGCATTGTGACACTGTGTTACTGTCTTCTAACAGTTGGTGTTATTTGCATGTTTGGAAAAAAAAAAACAAGGAAGATGAGCGATCAGTTGAACTTGGTCAAACATGTCAGAAAAAAATTTATCATTCAAGTGTTGAGTATCAGACATTGTTGCATCTATAAATTATTTGTCATAAATTCGACAACGTCCCAACCTTCAAATCAGAGCTAACATTGTAATTATCCTGTGAGATGGTATTCAGTCAGAACCTGAAGCTTACTGTAATAAAACATTTTCTGTTTCTCTCAAAAAACAGGTGCAGTGCATTTTTGATCAATCTGGGCCTAAGTACTTCCTCTTCTTCTTATCCTTCTCACTTGCTTATCTTGGGGCTCTCAGTACACAAATGATCAAAGCTAATTTCAGATCACTCATTTAAGTAAGTTACAAGAACAACAACTTGCATTTGACTTTCATGCTAGAAATAATAGAATAATATTATAATACCAAGAAAATGCAGCATGCTAGCAGCTGTATATGCTTTGAAATTATCCAACATTCTCTTCAAGTTAAGGTGATGTGGACAGAAAATACTTCAATAAAATAAGGATTTGAGAGAAGTTGAGCAAAGTCAGTTGTGCTGGCTAAAAGGATGGATCATAACATGTCCACGTGGCAAGTTTCAGGCCAGCAGTGGTCAGGAACTATCAACGTCACAGCTGTCGGTGTCCAGTGTTCATCAAAACATGTAGAATACAAAGGCTTGAAAGATGTTCCCATAGAAGAATGAGAGAATCACAGTTTATTTCAGTTTGCTGTGTAGGAGTTGTGTGACAGCAGACAAGTTAAGGTGCTCATGCTGACCTGTGGTCTCTGATGGAAATGTATTTGAACATCAAAACTCGACTAAGGCGTAACAGAAGAAGAAGACCTGGTCAGATGAGTAAAGTTTTCCTGTGGAGAGCAGTGTGTGTTTATGTTCTTCACATGGAGGAAACACAAGTGAATGTTGTGATAGTTTGGTGAATGTTCAGCTGAGTTATGCCACATTCACATGGACTGTAATGTTGCTGCAGGCCAAATAAAAGCTTTAACAGAAACCAGAAGGCTTGTTTAGCTGCACCCTGCCATGCCACCGAAAAGGTTTCAAGAAGTGTTTGAAGTTTGAAGTGTTCATTTTTTTTCTCCAAACTCTTCAATTCTCAGTCCAGTTGAACTGATCCTTCATGTCCCACATACAGAATTTAATCCTTCAGGGCCCTATTTAACTTAACAAGTTTAAGAATTTTTTTTACTGTGCCTGGAACCACAGAGGACTTTCAAACGACCACAACAGTCTTGATGGATAAAGCTTGTTGTTGTTAGAGAAATAAAACTGATATAATTCCCTTTTTTCAAAAAAAATGTTGCAATCAAAAAGGTCAGATTCTCTATTTTTGTCTCTATCAGTTACAACTTTGTTTGAATGATATACCATCCCCTCCCAAACTTACCACATTTTACGCTTTCTGATGCACAGAAACTAAACTACAAAGGCTTCCAGACAACTGCCGCGACCCTGTGACTAGACTGTCAGAAAATGGGTCCAAAATTCCTTCTACACGAGTATGCATTCCTGTGACTTACTTGAGGGAATTGATAACCTTCACAAACATTTATAGACATTTTGGAAACTCCCTCTCAACAGGAATTTACAATTTGTTGCAAGAGGCACAGTGAGATACATTCATTAAAGAAAGCAATGCAAACAATGTGGAGAAAACTCATTTCGATTGTTCCCATTTGTGACCTTGTTCTGTCAGTCACTAGCAAAAATCTGTGACCAGATGGCCTCATAGTCATTATATTGTGTGATCATCCATTGCTGGTGCCTTTTATTTGCATTAGTTTGAAGCAAAAATAATGATACTGTTTTAAAAAGAATTAGAATTGTTTATTTAACAGTATGGAAATTCCTATAGCTGTTGTTGTAAAAAATCCCCTTTGAAGCAGAAAGTTCTGCTTTTTCATTCTGTCAAATTTAGACAAATAACATGTTTCTTCCCAATATATAAATATATACATACACACATATATAATACATGCCAACAAAATACCTCTGTTGAAATTTGTTCGGTGACTCATAGTATGGCAGGTGAATATTTACTGAGCATCAAAGAGACTGGCAGAGCAAACGCAGGTAGTGCAAAACTGCCTGTTAATTTGTAATGCAGCAACAAAATCCAGAGCTTTTCTCTTTGCACTTAGCCCACTTTAATGACCTGATTTTTGCGAACAATGTTAAAACGATGTGGAATTTTCATTCACCCTTGATAATGCAAGTGCAGTTTGCTGCCAGTGATAACACCTTGTGTATTCGTCATGGCTCTGCCTGCAAGCAGCTTCTGCTTTGAAGTGGAGCTGGTTATTAACAAAGATACTGGTGACAACAGCTTATTTAGTTGTGCAGTTTAATCATAGTATAGCTTTTTGCCCGAGTCGCCAGAGAGGTTGTTCATTCTGTTTAAACAGAGAAATGAATTGAAAAGTTTAATGACTGCTTTAGTGTAAAATCAGTTCAGACAGGAGTCAAAGCGTTTCCACTGTTTGGGTTTGAAGTTCAGTGTTTCTTTCAATGCACATCACAAAAATATGTTACAATAAAACAAACATGGTGACGAACAGCCTTTTTTTGGGCTTCTTCCGTTCTGAAGTTTGTGTGTTTTGCTTGATTTTTAGACATCATGAGTCAAGGTGTGAATAAAATTGCAGGTCAAAGCACAATCATTTCTTGGTGACTTGTAAGGCACCACCTGTGTGCAGAGACAATTTTAAGAATAAACACTGAGGCTTCCTGTATATATTTTTTCAGGTTAACTGTCATCTCTTCACATGATGGGTATATTACCACCCTCACAGGAGTGCCAGAGGGTTTCAGTGTTTCATGGCACAGTGACTCACAAGACCGGGTCATGGTTGGCAGCAACTGCAAAAACAAACTGAACTTGACTGCCCACATCCTCTGCCAAATGAGCTGGGAATCAATCGACTACAAAGAGCAGGGCTTATCACTTATGCCACCTGAGCAGGGCTCGCTATGTGATTTCTGAGCCAAGCTCTGGAGTGCCACCAAGCTTTGATTAACTCACCTTCAGGCCTGCACGACAGTGCATGAGAATATGTATTCAGCAGCTGTCATTTCACAGACTGCAGTAAGTAGCTCATACAAAACCCTGAAGCCAAGTGAAGCCTCTCAGTCTGACTCACAGGATCATTTTGCCCTTTTTTTACTTCAAGGTGTCATGTTTATACTCAATCAGCTGCTGATATTGTTCCATAAAACTGCTAAAGACTTATTATTTTATATAAATGTGATTTTATTTTTTGCTTTTTAAGCTAGTGCTTATATTTTTTTCTTTTTTTTTTTGTGCTTCATCTTAGATCAAGTGCTTTGAGTTGAATAGTCACCCCAAAGTTAAATGAGAATGCCTGTGCACGTGTAGTGTGAACTTCTAATACCCCACAAAACCCTGAGTCATCAAACGAGTCATTAAAAAAGCTCGTTAGAATCAGTGGTTGAGTAAATCTACGTGGGATTAGGCTGAACTTTTTTGTGCTGCTTAATATATTCATTTTTCACATCAAAGGCTGGCAGATACAAGCTTAGGTCATCTTGACCCAAATAAAATGCTCTAAGATTACTGTGCTCTTACAAGCTCAAATATATGTGATTAAAACATGAACAATACTGAGGAAAAATTCATTATGCTTACAAATAAAGAAATAAAGTAAAGTAAAGTAAAGTTTTAAACTGCTCTTTGTTTTTCCAGTGGCTCAAACATTTTATGATGTAGTCCTTCTGGTTTTCTGGGTTTTGGTCTTAGGCCCTGTCCCAATACCCGCACTTGCGCACTTCAAATGCGCATTCCCGATGAAGGGCGCAAGTGCGTAGGGTGTCCCGATTCTCCAAGAGTGGAGAGTTGTGCCCTTGGCTCCGCCCCTTTCGAATGCTTGATCCACACTTCGCCGAAGTCCGCATCAGTGCAGACTTCAGTTAAGGGTATTACCCACAATGCATTGCTGCGTGTGAATTTTGACAGAAGAAGAAGAAGAAGAAGGTGGAGAAATGGCGGAACCATCCGCACCAAAAAAACGTTTTCTCAAGTGTAGACTGCAAATAATCAATATTCTATTTTATTATCTAGATGTGTAATTACAATCGATTGATTCTCTGTTGGAAAGATATGTCACATATCTGATAAAAAATATAATTAATTAATAACGGTACTGACGTGTGTTTTCGGACATGATACACAGTTTAATCACTTATTCTGTCTTATACACCTCATTTGGTTCCTGCGCTTCATTCTCCTCAAAATAAATGTTTGTTGGAGTTTTAAAATCATTTCTAGTATGAAAGTAGCTCAAACAGCGACCAGCACTGCCATTTTGGTTGTCATGGAGAAAGAACCCTGTGGTACGTAGTGCTCGCTGTCCCAATGCTGCTATTTGTGCGCACTTGTTCACTACGCACTTCAAAGCCTTATATGCCCTTCTGCCAAGTGCACTTTGTGGAAGACCGTAGGGTGCAGTGCGGGTATTGGGACAGGGCCTTTGATTTTATAGTTTAAAACTTGTTCTTTTTTGATTTTGTTGTCATGGTGTTTTGTTTACATTCTTTATTAGTTTTTTGTTTTTCAGTGTGTTTTCTTTTCCTTCTTGTGTTTACTGCCTCCCTCAGTTCTGCTTACTGCAGCTCATTACCCGCCTCCTCCTCGTCTGTTTACAATCTCACCTGTTATTAATCAATAATCATTCCGTCTCATAATGCCTTTGGTTTTGGCACTTTCTCATCAGAGCCTGCTGATCATCTCATCTTTGCTCAGCTGTTGTTCTTACTCCGTTTCCTTGTGACTTTCTCTCAGGTTGGTCTTTTCCAACCGTCTATGCCATTTACATCAATATTAAACTTTAACTTAAGTTTTTCTCACTAGGTCTACAATTTGGGGGGTTCAATTACATTCCACTTTATGACATTCTGATGGTGCTTCAAATTACTTAGTTTGTTTCTTCTTTTCTTTTTAGAACACAACACTTGTATCTGACCCTGACAGACTATTGTACAGACTTTGCTGCTTTAAAAAAAAAGAAAAGATGCAGATGGAGAAGAAAAGAATAAACATTAGGTCTAAAAAAAGTAAAAGTCCAGCAAACATCTGAGGCAGAACTTGCTGTCATATATTCAGCTAATAGTTCTAAAGGATTCACCCTGCTATGAAAATACTATTTAATAAGTCAAAATGTTAAATTTGGTGCTTCAGCAAACACAATGTATTTGTGTTGCTCTGATTGTAAAAAGTCTGAGAACTAATTTTAAACAGTTTTTTTATTTTATTTATTTATTATGACGCATCATAACTAACAAAATGAAAATTGTTCTTAAATGTTCAGGTGCTGCACCAAAACTATGTGAAAGAGTCTGAAGAAAGAACCCTTTACTCCCAAGAGGTCAGACTTTCTGTTTTAAACCATAAAACAAATTAGGGATAATTTGGTATTTCTGTAGCGTGTTGAACATCAATTAATCAGAAAGGCTGAATCATCATGTCAAGTGGTGAGATAGAATTGATTAAAATTTTGTGTGGGACTGGTTGGTGCCGTGGTGAAAGGTTATTTTGGCTGCACAACCCTCTTTTCTTCCAGTGAGTGAAAGGAAATTTATAGCATCTACTCTAATATGAGGGACCAAGAAGTGGAGACTGAATTCACAAATTGAATTTGACCTCAAGCTATTGTCATTTTGAAGACGAGTCTGTAGATTCTGCTGGAGTGAAATGTGCATGAGACCAATTTTACCTTTTACATTTTTCCAGAAAAACCCCAACTCCCCCCCACAAAAAATAGAAGCTTAAAAATTAGAGCAATTATGGATGCAATTGTCAAGACACAGGGAATTTGAATTTATTACTCATTTTCTTCATGTTATTATGATATAAAATATGTCTCAATCAAGCCTTTTTCCACTTTTTAGTTAAAAGTGTGCCTTGGATCATTTTAATTTTTCTTTAACATCCTGTAGCACTACTGCATCTTTGATCTTCTGAGCACTCTGGATTCTTTTTTTCAATTTTGGACTTCCAAAAAGACACGCAGAGCCCCAGATGGACGTCATGGTAATCACTGTCGTTATGGTAATGAGTAGCTTATTAGTGTTTTGTACCAGATGTCTTCAGGTGAAGAAAACTCTGTAATGTTTCACATGGACATTGAATGGGTATTCTCTTGGATATTAAATAGAATAAAAGAATATTTTCTCACATCACTGACTTCAGCATAATATTGAGCAGGTGCTGTGAGAGAATTAATTAACATTTCAGTGTTCTATTAATAGCTGTGCAATTAGAGCAGCGCTTCACCACATGGTCAAGTGAACATTCAGATGCTGGACAGATATGTTTACATAATCTGAAGTAATAAATTGGTAAAATTAGAAAAAAAGCTTCTAGTCAGAGAAAGGGTCATGTGACGTTCAAAACAAAATTTGGATGATATTCGCTTCCCGTCTAGACACATTTTTTATTGGACCAAAATGAATGTTGTATATACTGCATGGCAACGTTTAGCTTTATGCCTCTATTTAGATTTAGACTACCAAGAAACCATCATTATTTATTTAATCCTTAAATATTTCAGATTGACAAATCCAGCAGAACGAAAGTGGTTCATGTCACATTATCCAAAATTTACATCCAAGTTCTAACAGAGAAAAATATCTCAGAGTTATTGCGAAGCATTTACTCTTTTGATACACTCACTAATGCACTCTCTTCTACCAAATTGAAGGGCCTCGATTTTACATGACACACACTCAACTTGGCTAAAATTGCACAAAAAGAGCAAAGCAATTGATTGATTGGAGAGCAGAGGCATTCAGCCGGAGTACAGAGGAAAATGTTAAGTGTTGAACCGTTAATTTGCATGATAATTTTATGTACATGATTATTTTCTTTTTTTAAATTTTCATTTTACTCTAAGGGGCTGTAACCCTCTACTTTTAGAACCGTCAATCATTGTCAAACTTAGAATCTCTGTAGGGAAAAAGGAGAAAATATTCCATGAAGGTGTTGAGTTGTCTAAAAATACTTTATAGGTCTTGGAGATAAAACTACAGCATCTACAGTAATTGCTCAGTTTGCAAAAATGGATTTCAGAGTTTGGAGTTAAGCAAGTATCCATCTTTTGTCACAAACACTTGGTGTTTAATGCATGTCATTTGTCAAGAAAATAATGTTAGGGATAGCTGAAACAATCATAAATTTAAATATAATTTGATGTGACATGATGGCTCTCATCACTTGGCTAATGTACATTTCAGGACAAGTTGTTTTAACTTTGTTATTCTATGTGGTGCCATTTAGGCTTTATAAACCATAAATAAACTTAAACTTTCAGATATATTCTGAGGTATTTTTCTTAGAAATCTTGGACAAGTAAATGAAAGTGACGCTTCAGGGATATTTGCAGTCATCAACAAGTATTTGTTATACTTTTGTCTGTATAGCATCATCTCTCCCACGCACTTAACCGACTGAGCCATTTCACTGCGTGCGAGTTTTTCCTAAAGCAGGTTGAATGAAGCTGACAGATGCGCGGCAGGTGTGAAATGTCAACCGCCCCTGACGCGGTCAGCCCAGCGAGTTTGCTGTCTTTCACGCGGATGGATGAGCGAATCGGCGGCTCTGATTGGCCATGCTGGAGTGCGCTCCCAGAAGGCGCGCCAGCCTCTCTCCGCTTGTCATCTATGCTCCTCCGACTCACATGCCCGTGATCACCACCGGGCTCCAGTGCGCGCATCTCCTTTCCAACTTGACTTCAACCCCCCGTTACTGAAAAGCGGCGGTTCTCAGGATGGATGCGACCATTTATGAGATCATATTAGGAGAGCTCGGGGATCTTAACTGTAGTTTGATAGAGCATTTTCATAATACTTTTTGGGAAAACGCTTCATTGTCATTGCTGAACACTGATGGTAAGATGGAGTGGCTTGTGTTGTTGATGTTTTTCTCTGGAATTCCAAGATGTTTTACTGCGTTATATTCTGGAAACCTATAAGCATCTGTGTTTTTCTTTTACTCTGATTTAAAGGTTTATATTGCAATGCAACAACCGATGAGATTGGAACCTGCTGGCCGCGGAGCAGCACCGGTAGGATCGTGGAGAGACCCTGCCCTGCTTACATCAACGGGGTGAAGTACAACACAACGAGTAAGAGATTTTTATGATGCCAAAAGTTTCATATCACACACAAGTTTGGATTAAGTTAGTTGATTGTAATGTTCCTGATTTTGGAGGGAAAACAATCAAGCTTTAATTACATTTGAGGTTTGAAACCACTGAACTTAAACAAACAAGCAGCTGATTTCCCATCGGAAGGATTTTTCAACATGTAGTTGGGGGATTTGCCTTTTCTTGCTCCACTGACCCTCCTTCTGTTCTGATGTGAAGCAGCAGCGACAGTGACCCATTATACCTGCTGTCTCTGGAACAGCTGCTGCAGAAAGAGCAAATATGAGTTGCATGCAACTTTAAAGGACTATTCTGCAAAAAAAAAAAAAAAAAAACAAAGAAGCAAAACAACAACAAAAACATAACATAGTATGAAGAGCATAATTAATTGATCACGAGATAGTTCTAATATTTTCAACAAATAATATAACAGTTTAGCCAGTTGTGTAAACAGTGACTGACTGTAAATTTAGTATGCAGACTCTGATTTCATGACAGATGCTTTAAAAAAATATATATAGATAATTATCCGTCAGTCAAACAATTACACTTAAAGGGTTAAAACTGTGGGTAAATGTCATGTCAATAGATCAAACAACTGTATTTAAGATTCACTGTGGGGTTTTCCTCATATTAAACTCAAAGATCTATCTAAGATATATGTTTAACAAATAAAAAATGCACATATTTGTTGCATTTGAGGAAGGAACAAATGTTCTATTATGTTTATTTAGTTTTGAATTGTGCTTCCTGCTGCTTGTGGCTGCAATAAATAACAAAAGGCCCCAATGGATCATGATTAGGGTATGTACAAATACAACTTTAGGGAGAAATTATGTGTATTAATGCCTACACTTGAATACAAAGGAGTATTTATGCTATATCCACAAATTTGAAACACAGACATCAAACTGACATTTTTCTATGTTTTAAGCTATAAAATTCAGGTTTCAAAGGGTTGAATTGGCAGAAATAAGGTGGATTTGGATGCTATTCTTGTTTGGATTTTCCTGTTGGGGCAGTTCAGGCATTAAATATTAAACATAAGAGCTTTTAGTTTAAAAGCTGTACGTTTTAATTCTCTAATCATGTAACAGTAATAAGGGACAATCAAACTTTAAACTAGTGAAAATGGAATAGAATGCTTTCATTCACGTTTGCATACAGATGAAGGAAACTTCATGGATGAAAACTTTTTGACAGATAATGCAAAATTATTTGCAGTCAGCTCAAATAATTGCAGTCAAGAAAAGTTCCAAATTTTGCACGCCTAATTTACAGTCAGAGATGGTTATTTCTTCATGGATCGTCGATTTGTCAAGCAAATGAAAACAGGAAATTAAAAAAAAAATGTAACAAGCTAAAAAGTCTCTCCGGAATACAGATCAGTTTGATTCAGCCACCAAATCGTCAAACCTGATCTTAAAGGAATGCTTCTACCATTTGATGTAAAGGTTATGAATGATCTCAACCACCATAGATGGATTATTGAATGACTCAGAGAATTAGAGTTTATTTTGGACTGGTAATTCAACACTGTGTCTGAACACAGCCAAAACCTAAAGTAATTAAACCAGCTCTAATCTCAAAATCTCAGATTTCATAGTAGTTTATTAAAATTTTTACAAATAGATGTATTTCTACACCAACTAAATAATTCTTTAAAATTATCACTGAAGTCACCCATCTATATGCAGTGATTTCTACCAGTTTGTCAGTGAATGTTGTTATTAGTAAGTCGGTGTTTTGTGTTCTATTTTTAACTATTAGCTAACAGATTCAGTACCAGCCGAGAACAGCATATCACAACTCTCTTAACACCAACACTGTCACATTATGTAACTCCTGTATTAATCATAAGACAGATAACATTTTTCAATTGATTAAACCAACAACATTCAAACATTTGAACATGAGGGTGTTCCAAGGCAGGATTTTCATTCAAAACAGCTGTTGGCTTTTAACAGGATCAGTTGTGACGTTTACATTTTGTTGGGTGATGGAACTGATTTCAATGTGTAAATATTTTTTTGTTAAACTGATCTTTGAGTCTAACAGTACGTCTACCAGATGCAGAAGAATATAACCACTAATGTGGGACGAATGTGTGGATTGTGTGTGTCTGGACAACTCTTCATGCTTGCTTGGGTTTTGCTGGGGAAGAGGTTCAGTGTTAACTTTGAAGTCGTTCCAGTGAGATTTGTTTCAGGCTTTCACATTATCTGTTGTAGATTCTGCTTCACTCCACTGAGATGCTGCGATTTATTGTTTTGCCAATATGAGGCTATTTTAAGGTCTTTATTGTACCTTTAAAAGTCAACGTATAATCGGATAATTGCATTTGTCAAACTCACACATGGCTGCAAGCTGAAACTGTGTTGTTGCCAAGTATAAAGTCTGCGCTGTTCACTGTGCATCCCAAAAGTAAGATGATACATGATGCTGAAACTCCGAGCTCCTCATCCCTTTTCCCTAATCACAGTGAATTTCAGCTCAGCTCAAATTATCCAGCACCGCAGCGCTGAACACTGTCTCATACTGATCGACTGTCATCTTCCTTCATTGGCCTTTAGCAAAGAGTTGTAGCATTACATTCCTTAGCACAGCTTTCTTAGTGATTTTGTTTTGCTTGATTAACCAAAATTGGTTTACGACAGTGTTTATTATTTTCAAGTTTGCGTTTAGTCTCGTTTGGTGATTCTCCACATTATTTCTCAAGTGTAAAATTACTCTGCGAGTTGATTTTTAAAGACGTGTGTGCGTTTTGTTAGTTTATTGCGAGTTGCATTACTCCAGGCAAAAACATGTGTAACCACTCGGTTGAATAACAAAGCAGGTGACATCTAGGAGTGAAAACACAATTTATAACAGAAAATGATTCAAACAGAAGAATATGTGTGCCCTGTCTGCGCGACAAGAACATATGAGTCATCAATTAAATACAACTAATGAAATGCATCATTTAATAACAAATTAACACCTCTTTTTAAAGACGGAGCCATTATTGTTCTAGACAATTCTGAACTAGAGAACACAATGTTTACTGTTTTCAAAGCCACGGCTTTCCAATGAAGTAACCTCTTTTTCAACTATCTGCTGTATTCATGCTGTCTGTGACCCCCGGCCTTATTAAGCAAGGGTCCCCTCTCCCCACACACCCCGATTCACCCTGTCATAGCTGTCCTGGTTTTAAAACAGAACAACTTTTGTGTGTGTCTTTACTCTGTCACACACACTCACAGTCTGCTCCAAACAGGCAGATGTGAGGCAGGCACTGCACCAGAATTATAAATTCACAAAGACCTGAAGGTCTCCTTCTGTCAGCTTCTGTTTTATTGATAAATAAACTAGAGGCTACTTAGGGAATCAAAGATAAAAATAAAGCTTTTCTGAAGCCAAAGTTCAAAGGTGAAATTTTCCTACTGACAGGTGGAACTGCAGCAAAGCCACTGCACGTAAAGACAGTTCTGGTGGTAAAGCTGCATGTGTATGTGGCCTTTCTGTGTGCAGTTTGCATGACCATGATGTGTTTCACCTCTAGTTGAATGTCATGTTGGAAAAGCTTCAGCCCTCTGGGATTCTAAGCATATAGCTGCTAAAACTAAAGCTCAATCTGAAAAACAACATGCCTTTTCAAAATATCAGTTCATAGACCACTGACTTTGTTATAGACTGATGTGCTACTTATAACATGTGTATTTATCAGTTACTCTTTGTTTATAACTCTTGCCATTATTAAAAATCCTGGCATTACGAATGATTCTTTATGAAAAAATTAAATTCATTTCAGTGCAATTATAGCAAACTATCTTAAGATCTAAGTAAAAGCAGGAGAATGTAGGTTATTACCTAATTACACAACAGATACTTAAACCATGGGATGCAGCATGTTTTTACAACACAGTGACATGGCTCCAGAGACAGGGGAGGTGTGTTTTCAGATCCTGCTGCCTCATGGAAGAACACATTTGCAGCCTGAGATAAATTTAAAATGACTATATGGGTCAAACTACGAATAGAAGTGGAGCTGACATCCTTTAGAGGCAGGTGTCAATTTAACACAATGCTTTAAAACAGAGAGCATATAATAGAAAGTGACCATCATTTAGTATTTTTAAGCTGAGTGAGATCTGTTGTCTCAAACCCTTTGAACAGGTTTGATGACTAGATTGTAGAAGTAACATTGGATTTAATTTTATCTGCCAGGTAGTTAAACATCTAACGCTCACCTGCACTGTAAGACATTCCTTTGAGCTTTTATCTCCCAGTTGTTGAAGTTTTTAAGCACCTATATATATGTATTTTTATGGAGTGCAAGTTCAGTGTCAGCAAAATGTGGCAGCATCTTTAATAAAATTAAAGATTTTGAATAATAAAAAAGCACACTCAGGTGGGTGGACATAAATTCTTTACTATTTCTCAGAGTTTAAATTAATATTAATGCCCATACAGAGAATCTTAAAAGCTTTATGTATTTTTAAACCTTCTTGTGCCCTTGTTTTTCTTTTTTTTTTTTTCAAAGCATTTATTCATTTCTCTGGTCGACACGAAATGAGCATCACCAGAGCTGAAACAGACTTTTCACATGTGGTTTAAAAACATTCATCGTCTCTGCTTTGTTGCTATAATGAAATGTGCGTTCTGTCAAGTCTCAGACAAGACAAATATCTAGTGCTCTAAATAATATATCTGAAGTTATATTTTAGCCAAGTTAAGTGTTATTTTTGTGTTTTGCACATATTTTTTGTTCATTTTAGTCAAACCTGAAGGGCAGCAATCACTAATCAGTGACTCAAGTCTCTTCTTTTTAAAAACACAGCTCATATCTGAGTTGCTTTGTTTGTTGTTGCAAACATTTTGTTTGCACATGCGGTCCTTCCCCGGCACCACTAAATCCAGATTGCATTTTCTACAATACAGCTATATTGATTCTCTTATCAGGATTAATAAAGTCCGAGACATATCAGTCCCACTGGGCGTATCAGACTCTGAGAGGAGCCTGTTCTTATATCTTTAATCAGAGAGGATGAGTGTGTGCCTTCATTTTGCTTTCAGAGGCAAACACCAAAATAAATGAGCAAGAAACAGACTTTATCATTAAACTTAAAAGGAACATTTTGAAAAAAACTTATATTTTTTTGGTGCTTGAGTGCATATGGGATGTTTGAAGTAGCCACCAAGTGCAAACCATTGAAAGAACTGATTTCTGGGACTTTAGAAGTCACTTGTTTTTGGAAATATTCAGAAATATTACATACAGTATTCTCTAAATCTAAATCGCTCCATCCAGTCATTCAGTCTTTATAACCTGATTCCAATCATGCTGCATTCACTGTACCTTTTATTTAATGAGGATATTATCAGCTCATAAACAAACGTTGACATTGGGAAAATCAGCAGCCCAGTCTGAATCGTCTCCATAAAGGTGGAAGATGTTAATAAAAGCATCTTTACTAATGGAAATAATTTAGCATTTTTATTTGTGGTTTGGTTATTTTGATATCTTTAACTCATGCAAAATATGACTAGCAATGAGACTGTACCTGAAAAAAATGTAAACATAGAATATAATTTTCTTTAAAATATATAAAGCTGTATTTATATTTAAAAATAATTCTTTGTGGTAAAATAAAAAGTCATCTTCCTGCATGTCAGTGATGGGATGTATATGTATAATGTATAAATATATGTTTGGTACACAAAGGAAATAATGTGCTAGTGAATGCTACAAGTCAGATTTTGTATTATTTTTTGCAACAGCTGCAGCCCAGCTTGGTGGAAAATATGTTTTATGCATTGATTTTTACCTCCTTGACACAAGTATTGAACTTCCTCACATTAAGGCCGTGTAAGAGGTTAATCTGTCAGAGAATTCAGGTCAAACATATACCAAACATTCACTAGCTGCTGCACAAAAAGCTCCCTGTGGGATCCAATCCGTACCAGCTTCCTGTGGCAGTGCTTACAGCTGGTACATCAGCCACACATTACTGCACAAAGCTGGAGAGAAAATTTGAAACCGCACATACATTTAGGTAAACATCACTGTCAAAAGATGAGCTCTTGGCTTTCAATGCATGTTCATACCAGCTGTAAAGAGATAGGAATTATGTTTCAGTCTTGTTTCCTTTCAACAATATCAGCGATACGTAAAAAAAAAAAAAATATATATATATATATATATATATATATAATCTAAAATTATTTCAGAAATATTTAGCAATCCGCTAAGTCATTAAACAAACTTATTTTTTATGTTTCTCCTTTTCATCCTCTCAAACACATGAGACCAACAGCTTCTATTAGCTTAAATATTCCGGTGTTGACATTTCTCCTTAGACATTTAAATATCAATCCATTAAAGGTTCTTTATGATCAGTGAAGTGAACTGCAACAGAGTAGGGCAAGAGTTTCAAACTAAATGCTCATCACTTACAGAACTAAACTTTATGTAAATGTCGGATGGATGAAATCAGAAAATTGTGTTACTGGATTTCTAGTAGCACCTTGTATGTCGGCAATGTTAAAAAAGCTTCTGTACTAACTTTAAAAACAACAAAACAAAAAACAAACTTAAATGGTTTAAATGGATGTTTAAATATATTAAAGAATAAACCAGATTGGCCTGCAGATATAGGCCATACTCTTAGCTCAGTAAACTGCTGTATGTGCTACTCTAGATGGAAATTCATAAAATGTGCTAATACTATTTTTACAGCCGCCACCTAAATTCCACCCACATTTTCACATCCCACCAAGAGGATGAAATACCCCTGGCAGTGTTTACAAAGCCCTCCCACATCCTCTCTCTGGATTATCAGGCCACATTTCTCGTCTTCTCCTGCCAATTTATTTCCAGTTGATGGAAAAGGATCACCCCGTTTCAGTCATGTACACTGAGATCCTGATTCTCCAGCACATTAAATCCAACACTCCAGCCTCAGTCTGTCCAGTTTACACTGAAAACAAACAGATCTACAGAGGATTCAATCTCCAATGCCCTATGGTCCGTCTTTATAAACTCTGAACATAATGAATTTTATGCCAGATTGCTTTTTATTGACTTGAGTTCAGCACTCAATACCGATGGCCTTATGAAAGTGTTGGACCAGCGTCTTCATTAGATTAGACTTCCTCATTCAGAGATGTTCAGTTCAGCAGTAGCACCTTTACAGTGGTTCTCTATTTGGAAACTGCCCAGGGACGTGTTCTTGGTTACCATCTTTTCACTTTCACTCTTCAGCCTTTAAAAGGAAAATTTATGTTAGAAGGAAATGAGGAATCTTTCAGGGAGGTAATAAAAAAAAATCTGTGGTTTAAAGAGGGAAAAGAGACCAACATCCAGTAAATTTATACGTGCAACAAGATAAAAGATTGAACTTTCTGTATGTAAAACATTATTTTAGTAAGTATCAGATACTTTAAAAGACCTCACAGCAAAATTTGTCTTAACTTCCATCAGCAACTTGTTCAGAATGTGCAAGAACAAAGAAACAAAGGAAGTGTGCAGTAAATTAATAAAACAGCAAAAACTTAACACAAATGGTATTAAAGCTAATGGTCATATTAATTACACTATTGGACACTATCGAAAAGTATTTATATTAGATGACATTCAGTGTGGATTTCATTTCACAAAATACCCCAAATATTTCAAAACATTATACTGTATATATTTTTAAATCTTTTAAATTACTATGACATTTTTTATCATCTTACTAACAGCAAGTATTACTGTATTAACAAGAAATATAATTTAGCAACAAAGCCAGTATTATGTTAAAGTTGTTGGTTAGCCAGAAGCTCACAGCATTTAGTTTTACTCATTAGCAGGTCTGTGCTGAATGAAAACATATACTGAAATAAATCATCTAATTTTTTTACCTTGAATAAAAATGTGTTTAATTTACAGCTGACAGATAATTATGGAAATCAATTGGAATAATTAAACCTTATAAGGTCACCAGGTTTTGGAAATTAAAATAAAGAAAGCCTGAATTCAGTTAGTTTTGGATTTTCTGGTAATTGAAATGGATTAGACATACGTACCATAAAACTGTGATGTCCTGATGACAGTGAACGTCCCACCTGCTCCCTGGATCCTCTGCTGTCTGTAACTTTTTTAGACTGATGTTAAGCAGCAAACAGTCTTATGAGGCAAAGTTTTCTTTTTTCCTCTCAACAAACCAGAAAGTGAGAAAGATATGATGAACTGTTATTTTTCTAGTTATTTTTGACTTAGTAACCCAGCCCTAGTTAAAATTAATTTTAAAAATCCTTATGCTGCCGGAGACAAAATCCTTTTTCTTTACGCAAAGGCAGTATACGTTGTTTTGCCACCAGAACCCGCGTCTGTTACCTTTTGTTATGAGGTGACTAAATTTAATCACACCAAGAACAAGTTTTTTTTTCTGATGATTTGAATATCAATTCATTATTTTACATTTACCCCTTTTTTCCCAACGACTTCAAAGGTTACTTGTCTTCGGCAGCGAGGCTGGGAGTTCAGTCTTTAATTAAAACTTTGTTGCTAAAGTTGGTACTGCGTCTTAACAAAACACACAATCCTGAAACAGACTTCAAACTTGTCCTCAACCACCACAAGGCCACCTCTGAAGTGTAAAACTGTCCGTATCTGATAGTCGGTTGTGGGTAGATTTCTTTGATTATTCAAGTACAAATATTTACTCTAAAATATATTGAATTTCAAATGTTTTTTTGCTCTGAGATTGAAGACTTTTCAATTGATCTTAAGGCCACGGAAACAAAACTTTATTTTTTTTGGTTTTGCTTTAATGTCTTGATAAAGTGTATCTAAAATGTGACAGAATGCTCTTTAACCGCATAGTGTGGAATAATGTCGTCTCATTATCCAGACACGCTGTCTTTCGTGTTGGGTTGTTAGTGTCCCTGAAGGCCAAAGACTTAACATGCTCATTTTCTCTCACCAACTGACTCCAGTACTGCTGCAAGGAGTTGGCTTTTGACAGCAAAAAAGGGAGGCAAGTGTTTGCCCTTGCAGTTTTACCTAATATATCTTGAGGGCTTTGAGGAAAAAAAAAAAGGAAAGCTTAAGAGACACAGCTGCGAGTAAAAGATTATGCAGTGTCTCCTCCTTCAGCTCTGTTGGACTGTTTGCTTCAGTGGTCATTACTGAGGGCTTCTTAAGAGGGAATTAGTTTTTCCTACTAAAAGACAGGAAATGGACTAACAACTACCCCTTTCACACCAAATGTTTATGATGTGATACATGTGCAGTAAAGCTCATAATAATACAGTTATCTGAGTCCTTGTTCATTCAACCAAATGATCCAAACGAGGCATTGAGTTGCTCAGCTGACGAGCCAATTAGCGCAAAACTATAGAAAAAAATAATCTTCAGAATGTGTGAATGGGATTCTGGATGAGAAACACAAACAGTAAAGGAAAAAAAATGTGAATGCAAGGAAGATGTTTGGGAAAAGAATCAAAAATACAAATTTTGTGAACTAATATCCATGTTAAGGATAAACTTAACATACCACCTGAATCTGTTATTATGAACTATTACCCTAATAAAGGCTTTTTAACAGTTTTAGAGGGGTGACTTTGGATTTATTTATTTTTTAAATGAAAAATACTTTCAATTTAAAGTTTTGCTTGATACAGCTGCCACAGTGGCCCCTAATATTTTAACATTTCACCAGAGTTTCCAGTTGACTGACTCTGAAACTTTCCTTTTTCTCCAAGCGAGGGAAAAGCTGCTTCCTTTTCTGTTTGAATTCCCATCTCTGTAAATCTCACTATCAGATGTCTACTACCTTTTTAAGGTTCATTACTGTTTTAAGTTTATTTAGAGACATGCATGTCTTTATTGGCTATACTATGCTACAGGGCATAAAGACGCATGTCATTACCATAAAAGTACTTTGTGCTCCTGGATGTTGTTTAATTCAGAGATGAAATGAACCATTTGAAGTGGAGTGTCAGTGCCAATCAAAGATTTTCCCTCCCTCTCATCCTTGAGGGGATTCAATCTTGTCTCAAACATTTGACATGTCAGAAGACAATAGAGGTCACAAGAAAATCTTTAATAACCTCCAGCTGCCTGCTGATATATTACCCCAAGGGTTTTATGTTTATGTACAGCTTATCTCTCTTTCTCCATTTTATGCTTTTGCATATTTTCTTGGCATCTTTTATATTTATTTTAAAGGACACAGTTTAAACCAATTGGAAGACTTTAAAAATGACATACAAGATTCATAGATATTGTTAATTACAACAAATATAACACTTTAATTTTAACCATTTGTCAAAATGTAATCAACAAGGCAGTAGTTTACTAATAGGAATACTTACTAACACAGTAATATGAGTCTGTAATGATGCATTCAGTTTGCTTTGAACAAAAAACAGGTAACGTCAACGTATGCTTACAAAGAGGTTGATGCACATGACAGTGAACATGCTCGTTTGTGGGAGGTGAAGATGAAAAGTCAGACTGTTTTCTTTGGAGAACATGAATAAAATCCTGCTCAGAATCCAAAAGCTTTCATCATTTTACGCAACATTCATTTAAACATCAATAAGGTCGATGCAGTTCATAAAGTATCAACAACGGTCTGATGCATTCAGAATTTAGATTTAATAACAAGTAATTCAAGGCTGACAATGCAAGACTGTTACTACATTCTGTTCGTCTGTCTGTAGTGTACAACCTTGTGAGGTGTTCAGTCCGTTAAAGGGCCACATAGAAATACACAACCATTCACACACAGAAACACACAGGGCCACTTTCCAGTCACCACTTATCCTGTTTATAGGCGCTGCCATATACTGCACCGTATGTAATTTTGTGACCACAATCTGCACTCCAGAGATCTGGGGCTTAAGGTCCTGCCTGTGTTTATATTCTATGGTATTTTGTCTGCACTTAAAATAATTAAGTGGGGGGGGGGGTTGTACAGTATCTGAGTCAGGAAGATCTGACGGCTGGTTCACTCAGGGCACAAAACTAGCAAGATCACTACTGATCGTGCTACATTCAAGATCGAGGCTGAAAAAAGACCCAGAACTGCAGTTAGTTGATGACGGTGTGCAAGCCTTTTCCATTAAAGAGGCCATTTCATACAAATTTCAGGACTTTGTGGTTATTTCTTAAGTATTAACCAGTAATATGAAACATTTTATATCTAAAAAGCGTCAGGAAACTCTTATTAACAGACCTTTCAACCTGTCTGCGTTAAAATTTGGGTGGTTCTGGCTCCTTCCGTTAGGCTGGTTCGACTGCTTCGTCAGCAGCTAGTTCATATTCATTATTCGAAATTGCTGGACTCTGATTGGCTAACAAACTAGCCTATGAGAGCAAAGAATACTGTTTCCTGCTCCGCTGTGCATGGCAACGTCAGACGTCGTGCCTTCCTGTTTGCTACGTCTTATGCTACAGCTTTTAGCCAGCAGCATGCTAGGCGTGGTTTCAACTGCGGGAGCTGCCAAATACTAACGAACAAAGGCGTTATGATGAAACAGATACAGGCCGTTCGGACTCGGGAGGAATCGGGTTTTATCGCCACCTGCGTAGTTTGAGAGGTTAAAACTGAAAGAGAAGTTGTTGATCTGTTTTCACACCCACTATGAAGGTAAGAACACCTGTGGAGCTAAAATATTCAACAGAAACCTCAGAAAAAACATTTTTAATGGAAGGGCCTCTTTAAAGATAAAATTCTGTTTTTAGAGTACAAAACATGTTTTAGATAATTGTGCCACCTGCATACTTGAAACATTCCCTCCACTCAACATAGCTATATTTTTTTACCACCTCACAGTCTTTAAAATGTATTGAAGTTTATTTCACAAAGCTTTTTTGACAGGTTTTAACTGGCCTGACGTTTTTGAGCCGAGTACTGAAAGAAAATCTTCCATTAGGAGACACATTTATGTATTTTACATAAATATAGGTGACTTTTATATTTCATTTTGCATGGAAAATGTTCTGTGCTGGATAGATGTAGCATAAAACACATCTTATTGACCCTGCTTCCACTTCTTTTAGCAACTTCTGCTGTCAGAACCTTTGCAATGACTCTGAATGTTGACTGTTGACTGCTTAGCAAGGTTGACTGTTGCTGCTTTTGTGGTGAGATTGTCCACCCAGCAGCTCCGTGTATCTGAAGCATTTCAACAGCATCTGCTACAGAAATAATTGCTACACGTAGGAGGAGGAACATGACACTGATGCTTACAGTCACTCGGAGATAATATTAAAACTGCATTGGGAGTCTGAATTCGACTTTATAACAAATGTGAGGCTTTTTTTTGCATGAACAAAATATGATATGAAGTTCACACCTAGATTGTGTGTTTTTGAGCATTGACAGTAGATGTGGGTAACTAAATTTGGCAACAACCTTCCTGCAGACAAGGCTGTGTGTAACACCGCTGTGCATGCTGTAGAAAATGGTGTGTGTCTTTCTTTAGAGCGGTTCCTTCCCTCTGGGCTGTTCTCTTTATAGAAGCTATGAGTGAGCATTGATTTCACAGAAGAGTTTGATCACAGAATACTTTTCTTTCAGTTTAGTTTGCTAAATAACTGATTTCTGCTCTTCTGTGGGTTGTGTTGATCATTTAACCTCTAGTCAATTCACAGTCACATCCTAATTCTCCAGGAGTATTTCAGAGAGAGAAATCCATAAATAATACCTGAAAATATACTCTGTTATTAACAAGATTTTTTCTATTTTCAGACTAGACTAGATTCTACTGCCTTCAGGCAAATGAGCGTGTCTGCAAATATTAAAAGGTCATAAGAACATCACTGCATTGGCACCAAAAAGCTTTTGATGTGGTGATTCTTAAAAATTTACAAAGCTTGTGTGATTTGATGAACTACAAAGACCCTTTTTTTGTATTTTAGGTTAATCAGAGTTTGTAATGATAATGCCACAGAGCCAGAGATCAGCACCTCTTCTGACATGACAGTTTTTACAACAAAGTGAATGTGACAAGGACGTGGCTGTACACTTTTGTTTTGTTTGGTTTTTTAGCTGCCATGTTTTATTGGATCAAACTTGGGTTACTCAAGGGCTTTGAAGCAGTTCCACATTTATGCAGTCACGTTGACAAGTTAGAAATGACATTTTAATTTCAATGAGGATAGTCTCAGAATTTTCAATTGACCTTGTTATTTCTTTGTCATTAAACTACATAGTATGGATGTTCCCTCAGTTTTGTCATTTATCAATATCAGTTGTTTTATATTTTAGTAAAATGTGTCAATTTGGGTTTTACTTTTGGAAAACAAGTGGGGAAAAGAAAAACAAAAGAGTTATTGTCTGTTTGATAAGAGAAGGGAAACCCACAAATGCAAAAGTAACAGACTAAGAAATTTCCCAAAATTCACATCACTAAATAGTGTGAATAACCACAACAGAAAAGGCAGAATGTTATAAAAATTGCTCCAGACAATTAACGACTGATTTAAATTTCAGCTTAAAGAGGAGCAAAATCACTATGTTCTGTAGGATTATGTTTATGAAAGCCTTTTACAAAGAATTAATGGTAGAATAAGTAACACAAGTATCCAATTTTTAAGTAGAAAAGGCATAAAATTGTTAATTTAACTAAACAGTGAACATTTTCACCACTTGAATGTCTCAAAGCTTTGAAAAGATTTGAACTTTTGAGTATTTCCCTGATTCATTGATACGTTTTTTTTGTAAATTGTTGTTTTTTTCTCATTAAATTGTGTTTTCGACATGTACCTTTGAGTCTTGCACCTGAGTGAAACTCTGTTCTCTAAATCAGCTCTCATTAAAACCTGCTGAGGAAGTGCTCCTTATTGCTCTCTGATGAATGAAAAAAAAAACTTTTTTATACAAATAAAAATCTGTTAGAGAAATAATACAGAGAAATACATTGTATTCATGTCTTTGATTATTTGTGTTGCAGTAGGAGTTTCATTCTAGATGTAGTTCTCTGTTCTTTAGATTCTCTGTTTTAGCCTTTTTTGTTTAGTGTTCTGTACAGTCGTTACATCCCTTCAGTCCAGCTGTGTCTAGTCCTGTTATCAGGAGTCACTATTCTGCATGTTTTAACGGTTTCTCCTATGAAACACACCTGATTCAACAGTCAAATCACCTTCAGCAGACCTGCAGGATGATTTTAATAATTTATTTATTCAGACGAGGTGTGCTAGTGAACCACGAGTTGACATATTGTGTTAGTTTCTGTCTTTAATTTCTCAGTTATCAGTTTCTTCTCCTGTTGTTTATTTCAGAGATTCCACTTTCCAATTCCATCTACTACTTTTCCTCCCATCAAATCTTTATAACTTTGTGCTTTATTATTTTATTATCATGTTAAACTTTGCTCGACATTCATCTCTGGACTTTTTGTTTGTAACTTCATGCCTTGAAGCGCCTTTTGTTTTGTGTTTAGTTGTTAAAGTTATTTATTTCATCGCCTGACTGCTACCCGATTGTCAGGCTGAGTTTGGTTCCTCATCTGCACCACCTCGTGACAATTTACAGAATTAACGCCACACTCTCACACTTTGACGTTGTTGAACGTGTAACAAGTAGTTAAATGAAAACAAATTGAAATCAGTGCAGCAGAACCAACCACATAATCCCATGTATTCTTCATCACATTTTAAAAACAAAGAACAAAAGAGAAGACTGTGGCTTTGCTAATGCAGAAATAAGAAGCGACCAACAGTAAAATCCCTTCTGTTGTCAGAAGTCCTCTGTGTTGTAAGCCTGTGATGATTGTAAGTTTGGGCTCTTGGTCTTTTTCCAGCCTTGTGTTTCTGCTATCTCTGCTACAGACAACCACAACCTCTTTAAAACACTGCTCCATAAAAACAAACTCCTTCAGGTTGTTTATATAGACTTAGATTGCACATATCTGCAAATCATAACTCATATTTGTATCATTTACGGTTCCATTAAATATGAATCACCACCTGCCTTTTGCAAAGGAACAAGTTCCTTGAATTCTAAGCAAATACACACTTTGAGATCTTTTTTTAATTTTGAAATTATAGGTGCAAAGTAGGCACGGTAGGGATTCATATTGTGTATCCAGTTATGTTTTAATGCAGCTTTTTACAAAATTTTAAGGTCAAATTAACACAAATAGTATCACTTATACTATAATACGCATTAAAGAAATTACTATAACTGTGTAATTTGTCACATAAAATGCCAAATAAACATGGTAATAAAAGTCAGCAAACACGAGCTCACAAGATGAAGTAACAACAATTGATAAAACAGTAATAAAAAACAAAAATCACTCTGGTACTTGAAAAAAAAAGAGAACTGTGTCTAAATCTAAATAAGTAGCTGCAGTTTAAACTAAAAAAAGTCATTTTCTTTTGCATTTTGAAGTTCTATGCGCATCCTTTTTTAGAATAAAAGGTTCCAGAACTGTTCAGACTTACTTAACAAATACCATCTGAGCAGGTAGTAACTCAAGGTAATTATAGTTAAAATAACTTTCAGTGATCAGGATAAAAAAACATTGTTTCTTTGATGATTCTTTTATGAAACTTTTCATGTTTTTAGCAGATGTTCAGGTGTTAATTGTTTGAGTGCTGAAGCGTTTATGCTCTGAGGAAATTCAGTCTTAAGATGTGGATCAAATACTATCTTGTTTAATAAAAATGGGACGTTTTAATGATGGACATTGTTGAACATTTTTCTTACTCTGACTCTTTGATTTTCTGTCTTCACATGCCCTGTGATGCAGTTGTGTGTAACAACACAGCAGCTTTGCTCCAGTTCCTGCTGTCTAAATAAAATGTCAAGCTGCACTGAGCTGTGAGATGCCCATGTTTTGGAATGGCCTAGTTTACTTCATGCTCAGCTTACGAAATTACATTTCATATGGCTTGAAGAAAAGATGACAGTAAGTGGCTCAGGTGTGTGTTTTCTGATGAACTGCTTTCAGTCTGACCTACAATTTAAAACTCATCCAGATTCAAGCTTCAGTTTTGCAGACTGCTCCCGAAAACATCTAGAAGTGGGTAATTTGTTAAAGAGGCCATTTCACACAAATTCCATGACTTTGTGGTTATTTCTTAAGTATTAACCAGTAATATGAAACATTTTATATCTAAAAAAATGTTAGGAAACACTGATTTACGGACCTTTCTATCTGTCTGCATTAAAATTCTGCTGGTTTTGTCAGGCTTCGGCAGCAACTCATTATTATTCATTATTCTAATTTGCTGGACTCTGATTGGCTGCGCGTGGCAACGTCACACGTCGTGTCTTCCTGTTTGCTACGTCTTATGCTGCAGCTTTTAGCCAGCAGCATGCTAGACGTGGTTTCAACTGCGGGAGCCGATAAATACTAACGAACAAAGGAGCTGTGATGAAACAAATACAGGCCGTTTGAACTCGGGAGAACTTGGGTTTTATCATTTGAGAGATTAAAACTGAAAGAGAAGTTGTTGACCTGTTTTCACACCCACTATGAAGGTAAGAACACATGTGGAGCTAAAATATTCAACAGAAACCTCAGAAAAACTGTTTTTAATGGAAGGGCCTCTTAAAGAAGCATTTTGTCTTTGAGGAGCCATAGCTGCCATATTATGTTAATTTCTTGTTTGTTTTGTTCCTTTACCTCAGGAACTGAACCCTTGTAAACAAACGAATGAACAAACAAACAAGACAAAGGTAATTAAGATGACATATCAAGTGGATATTTGCAGTCTGAGCTGCAACATTCCTGCAACTTTCTGCTGAAACAAACAAACAATGTTTATTAGAAAGAAAGCCTGACTACGTTACTTACCCCTAAGATCAGCTTGCAAATGTGTTTCACTGCACAATTAGTATGTCATTTTTTCAGATTCTCTAATTGATCTACCATTTTTGCATGAATAGCCAATCAAGAAAATTTTAATGTAAAAGAATCCTTCTCTTTTTCTAACCTAATGAGCTTCTGTTTGAACTTATTTGATGCTTGTTATCAAGTATTTGTGCATCCAAGAAAAGCATGAAAGTTGGCAGACTGGCTGGCGGAGGAGATTGGCTTTGTTGGCAGAATGTGCATCAATTGCTAATTGTGCATTTCTTTACTATGCACCATTAAAACATGGCTCACATTGGATCTTTTACAGCATTTCTATTACTTCAAACGCCAGCTTTATCCTCCTACTAAACCCATCACAGAATGATTAATAAGGTGCTTAATTTTAGCAATTTATATATTATACACTGATTAAAAAAAAAAAAAAAAAAGTGAGTAGCATTGAATTGCACAGATGGTTTGTCAGAGCTGTGCTTTTCCTGCACTCGTGCTTTGAATTAGTCTAGCCTGAGTGGAATAGCTCAGAGGAACAAACCTTATAACCTGCTCCCTTTACTCCCCGTATGTGTGCACCATCACAGCTTGCTTCACAAACATGGTGTGATATTTGCTTGAGCCTGAGAACTTGAAGCTTAAACCACTTGGAGGTGCAATTTATTTTGACTGTGTGTACAGATGTAAAGTGCCTATAAAACGTATGAGGTTTTGAAAATATTTGTATATTTTTTTACACAAAGAAGATTAAAATTTTGTATTACCTGCTGTTTGATTTGGTGGGTTGTTTGAAAGTGCAGACAAGAGGAATGTTAGCTGCATCCTGCTGGTGTTATTAATCCAACTTTTAGGTATTTTTGTTGAAATGCAGCAGAAGCTAAACTAAGATAAAATTCTGATAAGAAAGGTTTTGTAAAATTGTCCTAAAATATATTTTGATTTTTTAGACAGTAAAATATCAAAACATTTTACATATTTTACATTTTACAAACATATCACTTGGTAGAAGTGGACAACATATTATATAGTCAAGATTCCCTGTTACGAACTTTTATGTAATAAAGTAAAAACAAAAACTATATTTTTTAACATTTTGAAATCAGATGTTAATATGTATAAAATTAGTAATACCAACAAGCTGCAGATACAAATAGTAAATAAATGGGGTTTGTATTTTTTCCATTTACTTTTCCCCCACACTACTTATTCCATCTTCAGTTTTTTGTATGTATAATCTTTAAAGTTCAAAAAGCTCAATGTTTACCTCAAGGAGAGACATTTAAAACTCTTGATCTCCATTAAACTACTTGCTTGTTGTTAAAGCTTTCATTTTTCGTCATTGTTTTTTTTTTTTTTTGACTCATTTCAAACTAAGTACCTTTTGTGTTTTAATGATGTTGTAAATGGACCCAAAATGCAAGTACGACAAGGGGAACTGGACTGCATTAAAAAACAAAACAAAAGGCTGCAAAACCACCTACAGAAAACTGACTCAACACAAGAACAACTAGCACATGACTGTAGGACCTGAGAGTGAGTAAGAAATAAAAAAAAAAGAGTATTTATTCTGGGGCAAAGTGATTACTGAAGTAGGAGCAGCTGAGAAGTGCAATGAAACTAATCAAACAGGTGTCACTCAGTTGTGGCAGAATGAGACTCAGGAGTGAAGTAAAACCAGCAAACAGTGATAATAATAACAAAACTGAGACTAAATGAATAATAACAACATACACAACAAGAAGACAGAGCATTTTCTGTGGCGGGTCCGAGGTTGTGGAACCTGCTACCGCTACAGATTCGACAAGCCTCGTCTCTGGCTGTCTTTAAGTCTCAACTTAAAACCTACTTGTTTGCCTTGGCTTTCCCCCCATCTTGAGCCTTTCTATCTTTCTCTTGTTATTTTAAGTCTTTGTTTTTATTGTTCATATATGTTTAATGTTTCACATTCTTTTGTGGTGTTTTTATCTGTTTAACTTTGTTCAGTGCTTTGTATCAGCTGCCGCTGTTCTTAAAGCGCTATATAAATAAAGTTGACTTGACTTGACTTGAAGGAAGGTCGATGGGGAGAACACACACTGCTACAGTTATGTTTGTCTCTCAGCTCCATGACAGAACTCTAAAAGATGGCAGACGAATCTGCTTGGATAAGAGTGACCGATTTGTTTCTTTTGCAGGAGGTGAATGAAGCATTTGGGAGACACGAGGAAACTCAGTCCACAAGCCGAAGATGATGTTACAGGTGGGTGAGGAGGTAAGTTCTTGTCCACAGCAGGTGTTGCAGAGAGGAGGTAGGTATTTGTGATTAATTTGTACTTGAAAGAGATTTCTTTTTAAGGTAAATAAAGCGAGAAGAAACAAAAGCGGGGGGTTAATCTTAAGGCTTCTGAGCTGTGCCATTATCATAATACAAGTCTGTGATGCAATCATCAAAAATCTGAAGCAATTCCTGCCCAATACACATGAAACAAAATTAAGTAGAAAATCCAATTTAAGATCCACAAGAGAAATTTTGTCATGGCACATGAAAACATGGAAAAAAATAACAAATAAAAACACAGGAGGCAGAAATTAGGTTGATAAGTTGACATATAAACTTGTTCTGATCAGAGCAGGACAAGAGACAGCTGATTGAACACACGTGACTCTTGAACATGAAACAACGCATGACAATTCAAACCATGACAGCTTTGGACAAAATGTGACAAGATTAGTTTGCAGCATGACAGAAAATATCATTAGATTTTAGGAAATTACATTTTTTAAATTGTCTACTAATCAACCCCGAAATAATAATTTGTGAATTGGCATAAAATGTGCTCCTCATGGAATTTACAAAAACACTTGAAGTTATGACTTTAGAACCAATAATGTTGGAAAGTATATCTCTGCAGCTCATTATCAATATTAAACATTTTGAAAACTAATTTAAAAGAAATTAAAAACATTTTATAATCCATTCAGGGCAAAGAAGACAATGTGGATTCCTTTAGAGTGTCAATATGTGTATTTGATTATGTCACTGCTCCTCAAAGAGGCAGGTTAGATGGCGTAACGGATTTCTAAAAGTTTCAAAAATATAAAATCTAATTAAAATTTAACTTTAAAACTGTGACAGAATTTCATTTTGCTTGTTTATATCTTCTGCAGTGTTTGACTTTTTTTTCTCTTTGCAAATCTAACACTGACTCTCAGTTTCTTGTCATAATTTGATTTTAGTTCTAACAATTTTGACATGAAACTTGTTCTATCAGACTATTTGGGAACTTTGTTTGAAGTTGAAATGTTTGGAAACCACTGATGTGGACAACAGAAGAAACTACAGACCCCACTGTGAGGGAGACTTTCTACATGAGAAGCATCTGAGTTGATGAGCAGGATCGAGTGGTGAACAGCAAGGAAAACTGAAGGAGTCTCTGAGCAATGAGACACATGGGACAACAGAAACACTTGGACACAAGGAGAATTCTAAGAATTCTAGAGTAACAAAAACACAAACTCAACCTTAGACATGAAACAACAACTAAGAGATGAAATTAATTTCTACTCTGATAAAAAAAATGCCTTTTTTAAACAGCTGGTAAGTATGAATATTGTCAGGAAAACACCTGGAGCGGATCAGAAGACGAGGTGAGAGGTAAATCTAACGCTTCAGGATTCCGCTAATAAATAAAATGAACTGACACTTGCATGATGTTATTTGGTTTGCAGGTTCAGGGGAGCCATGGGAACCTCCAGGGACCTAAGAACCAAACCAAGGATGATGAGGAGTGAGGGGTGCAGGTGAGTTCAGATGGCAGGTCGATGGAAGTGGTGCAAGGTGAGACAGAGTAATGAAGGAGAGTATAGAGGAAAATGTTGAATCTTTTTCACAAACTGAGCTTGAGAGGTGCAAGAGTCTTTAACACTAGACAAACTTAGCTGCAGGGCTTAGAAGTTTCTGCACAGAGGAGGATTTGGAGGGATTTCTTTTTCCACAGAGGTAAGTGTCTGATTTTCTTCCATACAAGGAACCACAGAGGAGTCACTCTAAAAGTTTATTCTGGTGAAGGGCAACAAGAAAAGGTAAGTACAAAAACCTCTGGAATTAACCTTTAATAGTAACACTGAAAAATAATACTCCAACAATTCTAGAGGGCAAAATCACCTGTAGCAACTCTGGTGCCGAGTGGTGGTTGGATTCTGGCATAAATATCAAACATTTCTGAAGAGATGAATGAAAAGCCCCGCCTCCTCACTCACCTGCAGAACAGGGAAAAAAACATTGATGGGAAGAAAGAAACAGAATCCCAGCATCCTTAACACCCTGCATATATCAATTGTTCCTACTTCAACACACCTAATTCAATCACTGAGTTTTCTCTTCAGCGTATATCCTCAAGTTCCGTAGAAGCCCATTAATCACCCATTTGTTCCAATTAGGTATGTTGAAGTGGAGGAGCATCTAAAACATGCAGATTAGCTTCAAGGACCAGTATTGGAAACCACAGCCCTTAACTGTGAGTTTAATCAGCCATGTCAGTTAAAGAAACTTGTAACTTGATGGCAGCTTAAAGTTGAATAACTTTTAAAACTTTAAGCTACAATTTTGAAACTTGTCTGAGTGGATACTCACCAAAAAACACATTTAGCTTACAATAGACTAAATAACCTCCATAATTCAGGTCTTAGCCGGAAGTGGTGTTCTGATGATTTATGCTGCCCTGAAGAAAAATGCTGCCATAGTACGAAATGATAACTTATTTCATAATGAAATGTCATTCAAAGTTTATACAGTATTCTTGTTTATGGCGAGTGTACCCTGTTAATTATTTAAGCATATTTTTATGATCCTTCCCAGATATTTTCAATATAAAAGCCCTTGGCGGCCATTGTTGGGTCCTTCACCTTTGGGTGTGTCCAAACATTTGCCTGTCGTTCTGACAATGTCCTGGGAGAATTTATTTGATAGGTAAAATGTATTTATGGAAAAATATAGAAAAAAAAATAAACGATAAATCTGTTTATTGAAGTCAAGACTGTAGAACGGCGCATGTGTGTAGCACATCTCAACAGGAAGCATATTTCTGCAGAACACCGGTTCGAGCAACGGCTGTCTGAGACACGGCTGCGGAGAAGTTATTTAGTACTGATTTAAGAGAAACTCGGGCTACTTTTTGATCCTGAATCAGAGGGATGTTTTATTTATCTGTTGTAATTATTTTGTAGAACAGGTAAAAACTGGTAAAGAAATTTAAAATCAATCATACACTAACCCTCACTTGTTTAATCACAAATGTCTAGACAGTCGACTCTGTCCCAGACCTGAAATACATTTTAATGCACTCTTCTCTTAATGCTTTAAACATATTTGTGTTTAACCGTTTCTTGGATCATGTCATTCTTTTAAGTGCTCTTGTAATTTGACTGACTTTGATTCACCCTTGTGGTTTTCCAACGTAATCAGCTCTATTGAGAGAGATTAAGATTTTTCCCCGATGAACAGCTCAAAGCATAGTCAAGGCACAATATGTGATTAAAGTGTGGCTCTCTGGAAATGATTTGATTCTGTCCTCCTTCTTTCTTTGGCTGGCCACAAGGAGTTTTCTGCAGTTTTCTTTTCTTTGCTCTAAACAAACAAAATGTCACGTTATATAACACTAATCTGCATTCAAAGGGATATTTCCTTGTTGCTGCTTCAGAAGTTGCTGAAGGCATCTCTGAGGTGGACGCTTTCCTCTCTTTCAAGCATCTAGCAATGTTGTAACAAGTATTTGTAGCTCAGAATGAGATTTTTTTGTACATTTATTTCTACACTTGGGTGAGATTTGCCTGGAAAGCGAAACAAAATTATGCCATGAGATCCAATTATGTGTTAGCATAACAGGAATTCAAAGGCAAATTTACTTACATGATGTGCAAATTTGTAATACAGTCCTAGAATAATGATATAATAATATAATAAAACTAAATAAATTCTGTGTAGCACATGTATCTTCAAACATAATGATTAAAATAATCACTTTGAGGACGGTCTTTTATAAAACAACCTTTACACAAAGGTTTTTGCTGCTGTGTTTCCGTACAGCACCTGTTTTTTTGGTTTGAAGAAGATAAAGGGCTCACTGAGCTGAGCACTGAGGAATTTGAAAAATGAAATATTCAGTTCAAAGTTGATTGCAGGAAGCAGGTTTTAAAAGATAGGCAAAGAAAGTGACAGTAAGAGGATTTGCATTTCCTTCCTATGAACAGAAAAAAATGGTGTTGTGAATTGGTATTCAGTGTGAGCATCACACAGATAGTACAACTCAACTTTGAACTGAGCTTTGAAGAAATTATATGGATGTTTTAGCCGACCTGTGCATCGCCTTCTTTTAAACTTTCCCAAAAGGAATAAGCTTCTCCCACATTTACTACCCCAGCGAAACCCACAACCAAATTTTAGGATAAAATCAGATTATCTGTAAGCTTTAAAGAGACGTGTTATGCCCTGTTTTCAAAATCTGACATACTTTTCTGTGATCTTCATATAATGTCTGTGTCAAACTTTCCTTATGCTCTTTTATGGCTCATGTAAATACATACAAAACTATGTAATATCAAGTTTTATTCTCTAATACTTTTATTTCCCTCAGCTGCAGTTTAGTGATAGAAGTTTGGTACAAATTCTTCTTTCAGTTTTTTTGGCAGTTATGTTTTAAAATTGTCTGGGATGTTTTCCCAGGAATCACAGCATCCAACACGAAGTCTTCAGCTACAAACTTAATAAACTTTCCCTGCTGGTCAGTTCTCAACCAAATGTGCTCGGCCATGTTGAAGAGCAATTAAAAAAGTCTTTATTTAGAGAAAGGTTTATAATATTTCTTTGGGTTGTGGTGGGGTGGGTGGTTGAGAGGGGGAGCTAATAGCTGGACAGCTTTTTACTGAGGCTACAATAAAAGAAAATTTAAAAATAGAAAACTGCGTAAAATGGTATACAATGACATAAAACATAAAATCATTTTGTTGCCATGAGCGTTATAGTGAGTTTATTGTAATGTTTGTGTTTTAGTGGGTGATCTTGAGGGCAACAGAGGGAGATCATATGGCATTTTTACACACAGAACATCAGATAGAAGACGTAAACCTTTCTGGGGAAGAAACAGAGAAAAGTTCATTCAAACTGAAGTCTGAAACAGAACAAAGCAGGGTCCGTGATTTCCAAAATCCAGTAGTCCAAAATCCAAAAGGAGTCAGAAGGGGCAAGGTCGGATAACAATCTGGGTTCGGGACACTCTGGAAAACAATATACAATACAGGAAAAAGCCAGAATGAGTGGTTAAAAACATACAACACACTGGCAGTTTGCTGGTAGCTGCTCATAATGATAAGGCAGATCTAACGATCAGCACCAGGAGGCAGGAAGTAAGTGATGAGCATGACATGTGTGAGTGTGTAAGAAAAAGTAAGTAAACAAAAAGATGATTCTAACTTTAAGACATCAGGGGAACAGCTGTGACTAACTCAAAGTAAAACATGGAAAAACCTGAAAAAGCTATGAACATAATAGTGGTAGCAGGAATAATGACAATAAAAAACAAAGTTGTGTTAAAAAGGCTCGAAGAATAGAGACCAAAAAGTTTTGCTTCCCTTCCTCCAAGGTTATTTGAAAGAGGTTTGATTTAAACTGGACGTTAAATGAGATTACGCAGCAGGTGAGGTCATAAATCAGGCTGGTGAAGCTCTAACCTTTTGAACTGGATCTGCTGTTCCAATCCTCTGTTATAAAACAGCTTAAAACCCAATAACATTCATCTGGACAAGGGAAACGTGTTCTGTTTCAATATTCTGAACTTAACACATCCAACAAACACTTCAGGTTCTTGGAGGATATAAAATATTCATTTAATCTTTGATTATTTTACTTTTAATTTAACTGAATATCAGAATCACTTTCTAACATAGAAACTTTGAATATCTGAAATGAGTGGCTTCTTCTGTGAGACATTCATTAAAAAAATCTTTTATTTTGTTTGTTTGTTTAATATCTTTTTACATTTTATTGGGTTGAATTGTTGTTTAAAAATCGTTATTGTTTGTATATAGGTTATTTTATTGCTTTCTCCTTTTTTTCAGGAAGTGCTTACAGGGAATGCATGGATAACGGAACTTGGGCATTAAAGATTAATTACTCAAACTGTGAGCCCATCTTGGAGGAGAAGGTCAGTGTGATGACATTTAATCTTGTTCTAACATCAAAAAATTCTGAAAAACACCTACTGCAACAAAAATCAGCTGTTTTCCATGTATAACGTCAACTTAAATACATTTTAAAACATTCCATTAAATTGTTAAAAAAAAAGTGTTTCCGGTTGAATTTTGCACAGTTGCAGCCAAAACTGAGGGAAACTGTGAGAGTGATGTTCAGTACAAAGCAAGCCTTGGCCTGATTACCTCTGATCAGATCTCCAGATTCAGTGTATTTCTGGGTCTTGCTCTATTTTCTTGGATAATTTTAAGCCAAGACATCTGAAGTGTGTCAGTGACATTCTTCTCTTTTAGTAAAACTTTCAAAGCCTAGAGAGACAGAAAAACTGAGGAACGACATGAAGCAGCTGTTTTAAGATTTTAAAATGGTCAGATTAATGCCATTTTTTGCGCCTGTGATTTTCTAGCTACAAACAACTTTGAGATTGTGTGAAGCAAGAAAACAACCTTTTGGAAATTGACAAACAATGCTATATATATATGCAAACTGCATAAATTTTGTACTGTTGTTTCATGAAGTTACAAAACAATCTTTGCTAATGCAGCCCAGTCAAATTAAATTACCCTTCCTTTAAAAAATAAATGTTATCCAGGCAGACTGATTGTTTTGTTACAGATCAGTGATTGTTGGTGAGCATCAGAGATTTCTGATTACTGTCACAACAAATGTACAAAAAATCATGACCTGTTAAGCTCATTGGCTTCATGTAAGGTATAATTACATGGCACATAATGAGAACATAGTTAATTTAATGTCTTCATACGTCTGTTAGATTTTTTTATGTATTATTGTGTAATATCTAGCTGTAATGTTTTGAGTAATTTGTGTCTTTTCCTTCCAGAGGAAATATCCCATGCATTATAAGATAGCCCTGATCATCAACTACCTAGGCCACTGCATCTCAGTGGGCGCTCTGGTTGTGGCCTTTGTTCTCTTCTTGTGCTTAAGGCAAGTAACGACAGAAAAAAAATTCAAATGAGGCCTGAATGCATGAGACCAGATGGAAGATAATTAGAGAAATTCATGTCATATCTCGGGACTGCTTACCATTAACTCGCTAACGTCAAATTAAATAAATAAATGCAATTCTCTGTAGTTCAACTCAGAGGACCATTGTAGTTAAGAAAGGCCTGATGTCTCTGTTTTTTTTTTAAGTGTCTTCACGGCAGCTTTAATCTTTTCATGTCCTGGTTTTAACAAAAACACACGCAGCTGTTCCTTGTATTAAGAATTTATTGCTGCATGGTTAGAAAAGCAAAAAACTGTTGTTGTTTTTTTTTTTATTAAATAAAAAAGAATGCTAAGCTGCAAAATTAAATGGCCTTATATTTCTTTGAAAAATCTCAAAGCTGGCAGCAGTAATAACTGTTGCATCAAAGTACTTTGACTAACACCAGCTCCCGAAATTTAATGTTAAAATTTTACACAAATGGAAGAAGTGTGTAAAAAGCTTAAGTTCATTTGGATGTAAATAATATTCTGAGTCATCAGTGAGTGAACTCAAACACAGCCTCAGCAGAAACGCTTAAAATATTCAGTCTGATCCATATTGTGTTACAAAGTGTCAGCACAAAATCATCATAACCACAAATTAATCTAAAGGAACACATAGCTTAATATGTTTGGTAGTAAAACCTCCATGATGCTGCACATACTATGTTTAGAGACACACAAAATTAATGCAATGCATAAATATATGTTAACCGATATCAACTTTTCTACTACGTTTATTTTGTTCTTATGAATACGCTGTACTTTAAAAAAAAATGAGCATTAAATTTTGGTTTATGGTTTAGGAGCATACGGTGTCTTCGAAATATAATTCATTGGAATTTGATCACCACGTTCATCCTGAGGAACGTTATGTGGTTTTTGCTTCAACTGATTGACCACAATATCCACGAGAGTAATGAGGTAATTATGTGATTATGCAATACCATAAACTGTTCTCAGGAAATATGACCTGTACTGATACTGATGACATTTATTTCATATTCTTTTGGATAATTCGGAATCTCTTACTTTTACAGCCCTGGTGTCGACTCATTACCACAGTATACAACTATTTTGTGGTGACAAACTTTTTCTGGATGTTTGTTGAAGGATGCTACCTTCACACGGCGATTGTGATGACTTATTCTACGGATAAGCTAAGAAAGTGGGTTTTTCTCTTCATTGGCTGGTGTAAGTATAAACTCATGGAATAACACACTGCTTCACTTTGTTCATTATATCCAAGGCAAAGGATGATTTTTGTTCATTTTTCCAAATTCGGTTGATCAATTTCCCCATTTGCTTTTGGAAAACACGGGAATTCGACTGACGGATGTGTCGGAAAAAGCTTGTTGTCACTAAGAGCTCAGTTAAATATTTTGGACAAAAGCAGCAGTAAAAGGAGACTTAAGAGTGACTCCCTTCCCCTCACTTTCAAACAAACAGGGTTTATTATAACAGGACACTATAATAAGGGTAGTTGTTGTTTTTACCAAAGAGAAGCCAGTGAAGAAAATACTCTATATTGGATTTACACAAACATCAAACAGGTGTTCAGTCCCATTTGGACATTTTGGACCATCTTTCTAATAAGCTAGCTTCAGTTCACTGACCCCTCGCTCCTTAAAAGCAAACATCACTGAAGTAAATTGGAGTCTGGCCAGATGGAGTTTGTTTTAAATGCACAGTTTGGAAACAGTTCAAAGAAGCTGCCACTTTCAATCAGCACATCAATGTAGGTGATTATGCTGAGTTTGTGTCAGGCTGCATAACCAAGTGTGTAAAGACCTTGACAGTAAGCAAAAACATTTCCTCATGGGTCAATCAGAAACCTGGTTTACCAGAGAAACTCATCTGAAATGCTTCCTGCAATGAAGCTCTTAGACGTTCTAAAGCCCAATTAAACTAGAGAAAAGAGCAGCACAGAATGCACATGTACAGAAAATCTTTGATTAGCAGTGGCCTCAGGCAGATGCAAATTCCAAACCTACCTGACAGCTGATCCTCCTACAATAACAACACTAACTTCCTCATTAAGTTAAATGTCTAATTCAATTGAATAGAAGAACAACATGCTCATAAAGTGACACTCCTTTTCTCCACACCTGGAATGAATTTGGCTGAGTTTTTAAATCCGCTGCTATTGAGTGAATATATATTTATATACCTGCTGTCAATCAGTAGAAGATGGAGAACCCCAATACAGGCAGATAAACATTAACGTTCTTCTAGAAACAGGAGGCAGTGCTACTGATGCAGTAGGGCAAACAATGGAATGTAAACAAAAGAATCAGGGCACAAAACAAACTGAAACAAGTTATGAAAAAGGCAACAAAAGAGATCTGTCAGGAAGCAGCTGAAAAGCAGACACTGAGGGAAGATGACTGACACACTGCAGGTGGTATATGACAAGCAACAAAGGACCAGGTGTGTGGGGAACAACACAAACTGGAAAACTAAATGCCAAGACGATCACAGAAATATCAATACAAGAGGGAAATTAAGATGAAGGATCCATCTTTTCTTATAATATTGTTTTCATAAGAGGTCCTAAGGGGACACTGAGGGGAAAAATAAAAATAAATGTGGTTACTTGCACACATGAGAATCAGGATTTTTTGTCCCCTCTGGTGTTCGCTCAAACACACCTTACTAACCTTACGTCTTTATTCTAACTATTGCACAAAACTGAATACAAAATTATGAATTAACATAAAAGTGAAAAAGTCTTTTCAGCTTATTTTTTACTGCAGGTACATCATGAAAACTAGAGAAGATACTGTGTCACAGGCAAGCCTTTTGTTTTTCCTAGCAGATGTGAAATATTTCAGCATCAGTCTTGTTAATAACTTTTTCCTCAGCATGCATGTAAGAAACAGAAAAAAAAGCCTTTGATGTGACACAGTCTTTAGAGAGTTCCTGAAATAACAGACGGTTTATTTAAGCACTGCAATGTGTAGATGTTCTCAAACATTTCATAACATAGATATTTAGGATTTTAATGCTTATTATAGCCTTATTTCTTATAAATTAAAATGGGCACTCCTCACTTCTCAGGTCATTTGACTGTAAATTAAAAAATAGGTAAAAAGAAATGTATAAAAAACAATTGTCAAAAATCCTTAAAATGAAAAAAAAAACTATTTTATGAGACTTTCTTTCTTGTGTGCTACATTTTTTTCATACTTGCTTACTTCAGTGCTCAGGAAGAAATAAAGAGATTTCAACATGTGATCACTGGAACAGAGATGGTTGTGTCCAATAAAATCTTTAATTTCCTTGGGTTATATTCTGACAGTGAAACCTGCAAATTAACATTAATAACATCATTTTGTAAGCATTTATGTGTTCTTGAACTGTTCAGCAAAAAACAATAAACAAAGTACAAATAATTTCTTGTCTGCCAGACAGAACAAGGACTTTTTCATTAACTTTCAGACATAAACTCAAACTAAGATAAAAGTTGTACTGAAATAAAAAGAACATTAATATTTTCAGAAGCAGTATAAATATGCACAAATCATTTGTTTAACAATTTTATAACATATTTTGCTCATTTATTCAGATAAGGTTCACATGTCAAATCACTTTTTTCACATGTGCATATATTAGTTGCCTAATAGAGCTTTATCAGGAAAATTAGTCCCCTTAATGATGTATTTTAAGCCTCTCAAGCCTTGAAATCTTGTTACTTTAGTTAATAAACTGTGACCCTTTTAAAGAAGAAAACTGCATGGATCTTTCTGTTTTCTTGTCTTTTGTTAAATAACATTATGTGATTATTCTGACCTACTTCTCTCGCTGCCACAAAAAGGACGAGCTGATTGCAGCGAGATTACTTAAAATTACTACATCAAAAAGTAATGATGTTAAATAATTTAATGAGACCCAAAACAAGAAGAAAAAAAGAAATCTTCAGTGTCCAAATATTTAAATTTTAAGATTTGCTAAAGATTGATGGCTTTTTGCAGGTATTCCATGTCCAATAATTGTGGCTTGGGCTATTGGAAAGCTGTATAATGAAAATGAGCAGTAAGTATCCAAACAGAAACTGAAGGTCTTTTATCGAATGTTGCTTTTATTCATTATCTCCTCATTTTTTTTCTGTCAAAAGATGTTGGTTTGGTAAAGAACCTGGAAAATATATGGACTACATTTACCAGGGACCAGTTATACTTGTTCTTTTGGTGAGTAGCAGTAAAAACAATCAATGTTGGGTTTCTGTTTTTACAAGTAATAAACTTCCTCTTTTGAAATCATGAAATTGTAAAATTGAAGAAACTGGCGGTCTTTTATATGTTCCTTGAACTGATTTTTATTTATTTAAAACCATGTTAACCAACAATGTGTATCTGGGATACGATGCTAAATTATCAAAATTTAGACGTCAACATTTTCACCAGAGACTTCTGTTAACTTACTGCTGCTACTAACATATCCGAGTAGAACACGTCAGCTGTCAGACTTTCTTTCTTCACTTCTCTACAAACTAACCATGAGGTGGCATTTCTACAACAGCTAAGGGAACTATGACTTATAACAATGTCACAGAAACGACTTCCTAATATCTGAACTTACCTATTAAAGCCTTTTTAAACATGACTCTGAGTAAATTTATTCATAGAAATCTTGGTCATGTCTTTTGTTCCAGTTCTTACTGTTATTTGGTATTTTATTGTCTACCTGTGATGTATTTGTGTCCCTTCAAGCTGTGCTTTGAGTCTTGCTTTGACTTGTTTTGCTCTCTTCTCCCCCCAGCGAGCTGAGAGCTCAGTACGCTTACAGATAGCTCTCTGAGCTGCCTGTTCACACCAGATAATTGTTCTCTCTGTTCTTTAAAGAAAGTCATTACCGCTTAGCTTGACTATCTTTTTTTTGTCTTCTTTTTTTCTTAGATAAACTTTGTTTTTCTCTTCAACATAGTAAGAATTCTCATGACCAAACTAAGAGCGTCAACAACATCTGAAACAATACAATACAGGTAATGAGATTTTATTCATGCTTTTCACCCAACTTTTAAAGAAGATGTTCATGTTTTTGGTGTTTACCCTGCTTTCCCCATTTAATTTTAAAGCATTGCAACTGAAAACAATACATACCAGAATCAGCTCTTCAATAGATTTCTCTGATGTTTTTGAAAAAACACAATGCAAAACTATAAGTCAAAATGTGAGACAAGTATTTTACTTTGAATTTAAATTTGTCCCTGAGTCCAAACCCTCGGAAAAGCCACGGAATATGAACATAATTTCAAAAGATGGACCTGTTTCTCATGCATTCGGATCAATTGGATATAATTCCTAATGGAGGAGCTGCCTCCAGATTTGACAAATTTTTTGCAATCGATTCTAATACATATGTCTTTAGTACAATAAATGGAGCGACTCTGATGACTGTGATCACTTCATCTTCCAGTCGTCTCTGCCTGCACTTGTATTTAATGGTTCAGTAACCTCACAGAGAGCCAACAGCAGACATAAGGTTTTGAGTCAATACACCACAGAAAGGTTTTGGATTAGATCTGTCTGTCAGACTCAAGTCCTGTATCTTAGCAAGGCCAACGCAATTACGGTGCGAGAGGCTCTTTTATTTAGCCTCGCTATTAACCACTGGAAAGAAGTGGTAAACCTCTCACAGGCAAGCTTGTTCTCAATACTCTCCATCATTGTTTCTTTTTTTTTTTTTGTTTTGCTCCTGGGAATTATCACAAGAGAACAAATTGTTTTCAGTGTCAAAGAAAATCCTTTTTTAACAGAGTTTTTTTTCAGGTTTCCTTGGATTTATATGTTGTTGTCAGCTATGAAGAGTTTACCAGGTGGAATAAAGAACTTAAAATTGTTTATTTTAATTTTTTTTTAGAGAAAAAAAATCTGCTTTGATTGGCCTTTTTATCAGCATGGCTTCCATTATATGTGCAGGCTCCTCTAAATGCAATATGGCTGACAATCTAGGCTAGCTATCATAAGCAGTACCATAAAATATTGCTTTACTTTTGAAACATTGGGTTGGGAGTTTCTACAACTTCCTGTTGCAGCAAACTTGTTAGTAAATTGAAATGTGAAAGAACATCCCATTTCTGCTGTGTTGTTTTGGGTCCTATCTGTCTCTATGACAGTGCTACAACTTGCAATGTTATTTAGTTTCTCACCCTATGAAAGAAATGTCATGTTCGTTGCTGTTGCTTGTCTAAAGGTAAAGTCATTCAGCCATCACAAAAGGATGCTGCAGCCATGGCACCCCTTTGCTCTGCTAATAGGATTATCAGAGAATCTCTTCTAATAGTAGAAGATACTTTCCACTTTTTTTGTATGATAACATTTACAGCTACAAACCGTTTGGTTAGAAAGACCATAACAAATGCCTTTATCCCAATTTCAGTAGTATTAATCATTTCTAAAAAATTATTAATGAGGAATTTTCATTGTTGTTAACGTTCAAGATCTTTATTAGAAAGCATCCTCTTTATTAGAGCATCATCTCTAACAATGTGTTGGTGTTATACCGTGACAATGTCTTCGTGAATGACGTCTAGGTTTCTATTTCTGTAACAAGGCTGTTTATATTCTTTGCCTGTCTTTACAGAAAAGCTGTGAAAGCCACACTTGTCTTGCTACCTCTGCTGGGTATCACCTATATGCTATTCTTTGTGAATCCGGGAGGGGATGACATCTCTCAGATCGTTTTCATCTATTTCAATTCCTTTTTACAGTCTTTTCAGGTAAGAAGACGATTATTAATACAGTGCAACAGTAGGTCACGTTTAAAAAACAAAATATGTATACCACATACTGTATGTAAAAAAATAAATTAGTGTTTCATCTTAGAGTAGTTCTATGTCTTTGAGTTTTCTTGTGGGAGGATAATTTGAGCCAGCATACCAGCTGACACAGACTCCGCCCCTCCTGCTTTATGTTCAGTGTTCTCAGCTGTCAGGATAAACAGAGCCATGTGACTCCTGCTCTGTGCCTCCCCTTTTATGCAAAACTTTTTATGCTCTGTGCTTAAATGCAACAATAATTTTTTAAAAATCCTACAGATCTTCAACATTACATTTTCTATAACAAAATTGGCTCTTAGATAATAATTATTAAATCTTTTAAAATTTTCAGTTGGAATTACAAAATAAAGCCTATATGTTGCTTCTAATCATAATATGTCTTTTTTTAGGGGTTCTTTGTGTCAGTGTTTTACTGCTTTCTAAATGGAGAGGTGAGTCCCTGCAGACTGTTGTAATGTGCCTGTTGATTTATTATTATATTTTAGTCTCTCATGGATTTCCTGAAATGATTTTATGTATTTTTTAATCTACTTTTATTTACAATTTTGTTTAAAATCAGTTTGACAACTGCAGCTTTAACTGTGATAAATGCAAACAGATTTTACATTCACTCTCTGGAACTGTGGCACTTTGTTTGACGTTTTTAAACATAATTGAAAACCTTCACTAAGTGCTGCTATTTTCCTTTGATTAAAATAAAAGTAAATTACCCAAAACCCCAGCAGCTGTTTGAAAGTCATTAAAGCCAATACAAGAATTTGATGTTAATTTTGAAAAATGAAGCACCTCCTCATGTTCTCCGTCATCCTGCCTTGGAATGTAGAGCTTTGATGAAGAACTGCAAATCATTGAAAATCCCTTTTGGTATAATTATTTGCTTGTCATTTTTTAAAGGGCAGAAAGGATTTTGGCTAATTTTGGGGATAATTTTGTTGGATTGAATTCTCGTCTCTGATTTAAAGGCATGTTCATACATCAACCTTTTCTTAAAATAGAACAGCAAATACATCATATAAATATATAACATATCATTTTTTTTATAAATAAATATTGTTGTTTTTATTCTACAATATAAATGTCCATATAAGTGGAGTTTGTGCTTTCCGTTGTCTCGACATAAACTTAAAATTAAAACTTTTTTTTGATAATTCACTAGGAAGGTCAGTCCGCTGCTCTATTTGTTGAAAAATGACAGGAAGTTCAGCATGAAGGCTGGAAATAGGATATAAGCTGAGCCATCTGCTGTGTTATGGCTTGTTATCAGTCTGATTGTCACACCGATAATATAAAGGATTATAAATGGATTGTTGCTAGATCATATCAGCTGTTGTTACAGAGCTAATTTAACCCCAATAACCGGGGATTCATAACAGCCAATCATGGCAATGTGGAGCTCTGAACAGTCACTAATCCAATATTACACTGGGTGTAATAATTATTGGGATTTAGGGTTCATGGCAGACATTTCTCTTTGTTTCATTTCCTGGTTTATTTTATATGTAAAAGACACATTTTCCCATGAAAATTTTGAAACTGATATTAAAGATGATAAATGAAAATGGGGCAGCTTTACAAAACATTTGTATGATAAACATTTGTAAATATGATCCATCTGTCCTCTGCTGCTTATCCGGTCATGGGGACAAAAGATTCAGCTAAACAAGCAGAGAGGTCCCTAACTCACTCTCTTATCAGGGACATCCTCCATCTAATCCAGACTCCATAGCACTTCCAAACCAGTAGCATAAAACGAGTCAACAAAACATCTTCAGGCTCCTCATGGTGGGAACCCAGACCACCTTAACCTGCTCCTTTAGGTGTAGAAGAGAAGCAGTTCTATTCATACAGATGCAGTAATGTCAGGACTGTATCCAAATACAACATCCCCTGTACTTGAAACCATTCACCTTAAAGATAAAACACCCAAACACAAACTGGATAGAGATCACAGTCCAGTGCAGAGACGACAGAAGGTGTGAAAGAGGAGTGAAGTGAGTCAAACAGGTAAAAGCAACACTACATGGAGGAAGTGGCCTCTGGTGAATGCAGATTGGCTCTTCAAATTGTGAAACATGTGACTGAAACTTAAAAAATTGGACCACATACCCACAATCAGAACTGAAGAAACATTTTAGAAACAGAAAAATAAATCCACTTTCATGTTCTAAAACTTTTAGGATTAGGCTTAGATTACCATCAGTCAATACAAACAATTATATTAAGTTCTTCTTTGGATTTTTGATAAAACCATAAGTGGTGTTTTATTATTTTTTTTGCTACAGACTATCTTTGGGACTTTACCAAATTTGATTTTACCTCAGCCAAGAAGCTTATGTTTTTGTTGCCATTAGTTTATCTATTAATATATTTTACTGTCTTTAACAAAATAAATCAAAAAGTCATAAACCGATACTGTATTATTTTTAGGATAAGTTGGGAATGACAGAAAGGCCAATCAGTTAGATTGTAGGTGTAAACCTTCTGCATCCATGAATTTTGAATAGTATTTTTTTTATTTTTTCACATTATGAGCTGTTTGGCAGAGGTCTGCAGTCTGGTTTGTAGTTTACTGATGAGTTTTTTCTATTTTCGCCTTTTCAAATCAGTGACCTCTGCAGAATTGCAAGACAGGAATAAACTCAGAAATTGAACTTGGGTCTTTGCTCAGAATCACAACAAACTTGCTGCTTTTCTTCTGTCTTTATTAAAACATAATGATTCATGCAGGCTGGACTCTGCAAGACTTTCAGAATTATTAGATGGTACACAGTACAAATCTTCTCATTAACAAAGTAAAAGTAATGTTCTCTAAATGTATTCTAAAACATCTCAGCCAATTTTCTTCTGTATGTTGTGTATTTATCAGTAAACCTACAGCACGTTCTCTATCTCAGGTCCGTTCTGCAGTACGTAAACGTTGGCACCGCTGGCAGGACAACCACGCGCTCCGAGTGCGAGTGGCACGAGCCATGTCCATCCCCACATCTCCTACCAGGATTAGCTTTCACAGCATCAAACAAACCACAGCCGTGTGAGCAAAAAGGAACTTTGAATGTGCTCCGATCATCTAAAACATCATGGTGTGATTTGCAAAACACGTGGATTCTTCTTCTACAAATTACAACAAGTCGGCAAGTCATATTGCTGCTCAGTTGAATAGTTTAACAGGATCTGCAGCTGTTTAAAGGAGGGCAACCAATACTACTTGAAATCTAACTGACTACAATGCATTCCTGTGTCTGCCTAATCAGCCACTTGTTTTGACAATTAAGCAAAAAAAAAAAAAAAACAACACATTGCATTAACTGCTCCTCGAAAAGAACAGTTTTTATTACATACAGGAGGAAGTATTTTTGTCTCGTGCTGTGCTATTTTAAATGTTGTTCGAAAAGTGTTTCAAAGTGTTTTACATTCCCATCAGCTCCAGATATTTGTTCCAAACAACTTCCTGTTTGCAACAGGAAAAAGATAAAAGGGTGTTACGAGAAGAAGAACTGGCCAGCTCTTTTCCATACAAGTAAATACTGGTTAAGATGATATTTATTATTTTGTAAAGTGAAAGTGATTCTCAGCAATTTGTGTAATGTATGCACTCGGTGCATTAGGTGATGTGCATGGATTTGGATGTGGATGCGCAGTAAAAGCAGATTAAATTCTTATTTCAGCTTATGAAATCCTTGTGGCTTTCTCATAATCGGCGTCACAACTAAGCTTCTGCTGCTAAAGAGAAGCCTGACGGAACGGGACCCAGTCGCTCCCTGAAAGCCTCGCTTCGATCAGGTCAACACATTCTCTCATGGTGATTCCAGCTCTTGTATCATGTCTCCCAAAACTAATCCCAATGAAAACAGGCAGCAGAAGAGACAAAAAACTTTGTTTTATGCTGACAGATAAAATGGAAACAGAATAGATTTGTTTTGAAAGGGATTACAGAATATCAAAAGCCAGTTTTTTTATTGTAAATTTACATTTTTTTAAATCCGGATGTTACTCTGTGATCATCACATTATTTGTTTTTTTGTGGATTGAGTCAAAATGCTGGCAAAAGTTGGGGAAATATTTGTATTTGTCTGGTTTATTTTGATTACAAAAGCAAAAAAAAAGTTATTATTGTGAGATCAGATACTCAATCAACTGTTTATATCCATTAATAATACTGTACCGTGTATTTGTCAAATGAACATACTGTTTGAGTTATTGAGCACTTAATAAATTGTGTAACATTAGTTTAGTTCAGTTTCTGTTTTTTCATTTTGTTTTTTTTGAAAATATGGAAGAAAACATATTTTAATACACTGTCCTCTGTTGTTGCACAGAGAGTAAAACATTGAATCATATGTTTACGTAAGATGAGCTACCAATAGTTATATTTTATAACCTTTTGTTGAATTACAGCAAACATTCTTTGTTGACAAATTTATGACCGGGAGTAATTTGATGTAAATATTTTACCTGCATCGCTGAATTACCACAGCTTGCTGTAACATTGCACATCCTTCCATGACCTCAATCTATTGTATAAACATTAAAAGAACTTCACATTACACATGTATATACTAGTACTTTACATTTACATTCTCATGTGCATGAAATATTTTCATGTGCATTACTTCAAACTCACCAAAGAGCTGTTTACCTCCATAAAACACATTTTTATAGTCATGTTTCTATTGTTGCAAGTGAACTTTGTCAAAAAGGGTGTTATTTTATACAGATGTTAATGTGCATTAAGTGTAAAAATCACAGTTTAATGTTAAACTTTCTCATTTTATAAGAAAACCTCATGTTGCCTTACAAACAAAAAGAAGTGCAGTTCTGTTAAAAGTAAGCTATTTCCTCTATAAATAAAACAAATTAATATATTTTATTGTGATGTTGATTACATTGTGTACCTGTACATGTAAAAGAAGATTATTCAGAATAAAATATTGCTCCTATTTTATTGTCTATGACTTTTGTTTTATTGACTATATAATAATGGAGAATTCCAGACTTTTAAGGCTGATAACAAAGATGAAAATATAATGAAAACTATATAATACTCGTTATTTCATCACAGATGATAAGATGCCCTGAAAGGGTGCGTGCTAGTTGTACTTTCATACATTTCAGGCTGAGCTGGACTGAAATGGAGCAGAAACTACAGCCTGTGCCAGGAACCCTCAGGACTCAACACACACACATCATCAAACCAAGAGCTTGAACTCTGATCCAACCTAATAAAGGCATTAGATTGTTGTCAGCAGCATGAAAAGCTGACAGTAAATTAGGTCTCTTTCCTTGTTGGTAAATTTTTATTTGAAAATGTTCAATGTTCCTATTTCAGCGATGAAATTACAAAAAGCAACTTAATGCTGCTGAAACACAGTCGTTCTAATTACATATCACTGACTGAGCTTTTATTTTTAAGTGGTTCTGGCTTTAAAATGTGTTCATAGGGTGCCTTATTAACTTTATATACATCAAACCTTTGTGTCTATATGTCAGTCCTTAATGGAGTGTGCTCATTATTCCACATTCCACAACAAAACTCTTTGTTTTGTGTTCTGTTTTGAAGCCTGAACTTGTCAAGCTGAAAGTTGACAAGTTTAGACTCTGAGACTACAGACGTTTATAGGTAAGACTGCATCACAAACTGGAGATTTAAAAGCCTGAGACACATTTATCAGGCTGTGGGTCTTGAAAAGATGCTACAGCTGTTGTGGGAGACATGAGGTCTATATTTAGAGAATGATTCATGCTTGAAATAAAATCAGGAGGCTTTTTATCTGAGATACCTTATATTTTTTGCTATTTGGTGTTGGGATTTGTGTTTTTTTCCTGCACTGAAAAGTCATTTCTGTTTCAATTTAATTTGAATTAAAAATATATATTAATCTTTAAGGTTTAAATATTTAATGGCATCTCCTCCTGATCATATCTTTTAATTATTTGTTCAGATTTTATAAGAATGGAACAAAAGAGAAGGTAAATACAACTGCCACAGAGTTCATGTCAGTAATTCCCACTGTAGGTTGTTATATCAGAAGTATTTCCATATTTAAATGTATGTTATACGATCACACTTTAATTTAGGATGAGCTTTTGGGAGTGATGAGAATAATTCAGCCACATGGAGCTACATTGAGGTACCAGGTCTCTGCTAATGCTGTGAGTTAAACAAATCACCCAAGCAACACAAATGGAACCAGACTGGAATTTTGATGTAAAATAAAAAAGTAAAGAGTTTATGTGGTAAAACATCAACTGACTTGAGAAAACAATGTTTCAGAATTAAATGGTTTTAAAAAATTTGCTGATTGACATAATATATTGTCACGGAAAAACTAAGGAAAAATGTTGAGTAACAGCTTCCTCTGTTGGTTAAAGTCAGGAAGTACAACTCTTCTCCACTTGTCTGGGTGTAAATGGTCATATAAGAATAAAGAATAATAATGCTTTTTTGCATGTTTGTAACCTTTTTTAATAATATCAACAAAATGTCCAGGTCTGCATTGAGTTTATGTTCTTTGATATAAAGAAAAAGTTTGTAAACCTCAAGTTCTGATACCACATGCATTAATGAACTATTTTTTCACGAAAAATGTATTTAGTGTTGAATCACCTGTTTAATCTCTTTGCTTTCATTTAAAATCCTCTGAAGTCAAATCTTTTTGTAAAAATCAAACTGCCCTAGGGAGCACCATCTAATGGAATACATTTATTTACCATTATCTGTGAAGTGTTCAAGGTGCACTGCATCATCACGAGGAGGCTTGGAAAACAAGGTGTGTAGAAGTAATGAGTTAAATCTATCCAAGACATGAAAATGAAAACGAACATGATTAGATTTACAGAAACAAGAAATCTTGGATTTCCGATGAAGGAGACACAAACTCATTTCTCACTTTCTTCTGTAAGTTACATTGAGACTGACAGACATAGCTACATGTTTTGTTTGTTAGTTTTAAGATGCCATGATGTATTTGACAAAAGCTTCATAATTTATACATCCATTAGCATCCTCTTGGTTCTGCATCAGCTGCTCCACTTCATCCTCCCTCATCTTCTCCCCTAAAACCAGAAAAACTGTCGGGTCAGTACGTATTGTTGTGTCTGTGATCTGCTCACTTTAAGACTGTTTAACTCACCAAGAGTTGCCAAAACGTGTCTGAGCTCAGCACCCATAACAGTGCCGTTTCCCTCTTTGTCGAACACTCTCAAACCCTCCACGAAGTCTTCAAATGTTCCACGATCTTTCGCCTTGCAGATGTGTTGATGGATTGGTAAGAACTGGTCAAAGTCGAGCATTTTAGTCTGCATGTCTGTGAAAAGAGGCAAAAAGAATAAATAATAAAAACCCGACAAGATTAGCTTTATGTTTAATTTAATTTACACCATTTCTGCATTTGGATTGAAAAATAATCTGATGCATGTAGAACAGAAGAGCTCAGCTGATCACACAACCGACCTTCGGGTTTGGGTTTTCCAAGAACATGCATGATCTCTGCGTTGGTTGGATTCTGGCCCAAAGCCCTTATCAGGTCCCCACATTGAGCATAAGTGATTTTCATCTCACTGGTTGGTGTTCGGTCAAAGAGCTGGAAAGCATCTTTAAAGTCTGTATTAAAAAAAAAAAAAAAAAAAAAAAAACATACAGAGTGAATATATATTGAATGGCACATTCTGGGTTTTTAAAACACTAACTTGAATGGATAATAATAAAAAAATATTTAGTGTGTCTGATCTACAGTAGCATATCAGCAGCTGTTGCTGAACATTTCTCACACGCTGAGGAGATTAGACTCCGTGAGCAACCATTTATTCTCTCTATAAATAGCTCATAGTCCATGGGACAGAAATGATAAATATAGTAGCAGATGAAGCCTCACCCTCAATTTGTTCGGGGGTAAATTCAAGCTGAGAAGATAAAAAGAAAATAAAGACATTAGAGGCAACAGAGAAGAAAAAAAAAACATGTTTAAAACAGAAAAAAGAAAGAAAAACAAATGTGTTTATAACGTTTTTCTAATAGACTGAGTCATAAAAATCATCTGTTACATTGTAGGATATCAGTGAACTTGGGTCACATGTGCAGTTCACCCAATCTCATATTTTTTTAGCGACAGTATTTTTTTCTATTTTGCATGTCAGCCTTCAGGTTCAGATTGACTGAAATCTTTCAATAAAAACAAAATTTTTCTTCTACATATTTAGTAAAATAAGAGTTTTAAAACTCTTGCAGTCTTAAAAGTGATATTTTCTGTCTGGGTAGTAGATTTTTATGAACAACATAAATGATTTGAAGGGAATATTATAAAGTTTCAAATGATTTAAACTAAAAGGCATGTTGACATTTAAGCACAAATGAGCCAAAATGATTCAAGCAGATGTCTAATAAATTTGTTTTACAATCTTCTTTGCGTTCTTATGAAACATCTGAAAACTAAAATCACTTTTGACTATTTTTAATTTGACGTGCTCTTTGACTTCAGTCAGATGTTTCTGTTTAATGTCTGGACGTCTACGAACATCATCCAAAAATTAAGAGTGTTATAAATATATTTGGTATAGGGCTATAATTATCTGTATTTTTCTTCCTCCCAATTTTCCACCCTTTTCCCCCTCTGAGAAGAGTTGCGGGTGGTCTTCTATTCGAAGACATAATGAAAATCATATACTGTGGTTTTAACCATGCTCCATTGTAACATGGCTGCTGGCTTAATCGGGAAAACATTCATCCACTGAAAAGGGGCCAAGTCAGCAGAAAGTAAAACTTTCCAAGATGTCTGATTCACTAATTACAACGGGCTCTGGCAGTCTGACTGAGACCCTTTAGCTGTATAACCCGACATGTTTGTAGTTTATTATATATTCTGTTCAGTGTTTGGCTTGCACTGGCAAGTTTAGGTCACATGGGGTCTCCAATGTTCTTTAAACACAATATTCAGTAAATGGTATGATTTGTTAAATCTAACTATAAGTTTTACTTCCAGAGTGATTCACAGAAAAAGAAAAGAACATTTGCATTGATAGACACAAGTAATAGTGATTTACCGTTATTGATGCTGGATCGAACTCTGGAGTCTTGGGGCGCTCAGGCTCTGGGGGTTTGGGGGCCGGTGCTGCTGCAGGCTTGGGCTCTTCCTTCTTCTTAGGAGCCATCACAAGCAAATCTCAGGATTGAAACTGCAGAAGAATCCTGGACACTGAGAAGGAAGATGGGTGATTAGAGTCCCTTTATCCACTGACCACAGGTGTCACCTCCACCCCCCATCCCCCTTTCCATGTCCAACCAGGCTGCCAACAACAGAGGGAGGACTATAAAAGGAAATGCCTTTGTGCTTCTATTTAAGACAAACCTTTGTTGTTGTGACTCTTTGTGTGTATCTGTGTGTGTACGTTATAGAAAATGGAAAACGGAATTAGATGAAATCCCAGTGCAAGAACCTTCTATTAAACAGGCTATTTTAATCAGCACAAGTGAGACCTCATGTAAACTCACCAATCTTCAACCGTTGACCTTGTCCAGTAAAGAGTGACGGTTATTAGTGAGGAGGGGATGAAGACAATCGTGATTGCTGAACACGAGACAAAGGTGTTTGAGTTTGCATGCCACAATGCATTGTGATGATCAGCAATTATCCTTGATTATTATTAAAACGTTCAAGTGGGAACGCATTATTCGTGTGACGTGTCAGGGTGAATCTTTCTAATCATGAACATTTATCCGGTCTGATCAGAGGGATTCGCTGGGATCAAACTCAAATCCAGCTCAAAATAGGGGTCAGAGAATGTTGTTTATGTCTGATCTAAGCTTTAAGAGTGTTTTCACATGTGAACCCGTCTCTCAGAAAGTTGGGGGTCAAAAATGATAGACATATGGAAATGGATCTTTGATGATAAGGGAGACTCTGGGTTAAGTTGCCATTAACATTAAAGCGTACACAGAGTGGATCATTTTTAGGTGTTTTGTGTTGTAATGTAGGAATAATTCAAGTAAACGTTCAATTAAAATGCTAATTAATGTGGTTAGTAAAGCCTCCATGGGTCATGCTGAAAATTTGTACGAGCATCAACGCTCTTTTGATTCCTATATCACAAGTTGATACATAGTTGAAATGTTAATTCAAGGGCTGTTAACATCAATGTACACATGCATTCATATTGTCTGTGAGATACTTATAAACTATGTTGCTTAGGCACAGGTTTTAGTATTTTTTGTGATTTATGTTTAATTTTGATCTGAAGGAACATTCATCGTTTTGATTTTCATGGTTTCTCTAGAAATAATATCTAATATTTTGTGTTGTGATGACATCACTCTCTGAAGCTTTTCATCTGCTCATATGTGATGCTGAAAAAGTGACCTGCCTCAGTAATTCAAAGTTCTGTTATTTCATGCTAGTTCAAAAAAATATACATTTTTTTATCTAGATTTTTGCTCTTTGAGGATCCATCCATCCATCCATCCATCCATCCATCCATCCATCCATCCATCCATCCATCCATCCATCCATCCATCTAGATGATATAATGATATATATGATATAATAGATGATATAATAAAACTGCATATCCACTAAAAACTTCAAATTTTCTGAAATCTTTACTAAAACATTTTCCTTTTACCATCTTCAAAGCGTGGACATCAAAACAGACCATTAATCTCATTAGAATGCAATCCACCATATATGCATTCTGTATTTAAAATGAATACGGCACTAGTAGAGATAAAACAGATCAGCTACAAATTTAAATAATTGAACGTTTTCTCTTTGTTAACTTTATCTTTAATAATGCAGCCTTCCTTCTCGGTGATGATGTAAGAGACAATCATAATGTTAGAATATAAATCAGCAGTTTTGCTGAGTTTATTTCAACATGAAACATAGTTTGTAAATAAATAATTCTATTAAATATTTGGATATATATATTTTTTAATTATTGAAGATGTCACTGCTACTTTGTGTGTATGAGATAAACACAGACACAGATAAAATAAACATAATTAGGTCTGACCCGTTGCTAGATCTTGCTCTTTATGGTCTTGTTTGTCTCAAAATAAATGGAACAATGAAAATCTTAAAATAATCACAACATGAACACATTCTGAAGAAAAAATAAGTCACTGTGACACTCAGTTCCTCTTTATTCTGAACAATCAGATGAGTAAACTTGTCATTGTCTGGCTGAGATAACCTCGGACTGGGATGCAGACGGAAAGTTTTTCAATCTGAGTATAAATGGTTCTGACCCTGCATCAGTCACTACTGACCCGTCTCCTCAGGTCCTGCCCGGTGATTGTCATTGAAAGGCTGTGGCAACAATTTATGACATGACTGAGCTCACTGAGTAAAGATTTTAAAACATTTAGGACCTGTTAGGTTTGCTATTTTAGAGTTGGTTTGTTGTCTGGCTGGTATGTAACTTGGAGAGACTCCAACATGTGCACAAAGCCAATTGTTCTTGGACACATTAGATGACCTTCAGTGCAGCTGTATGCACCCTGGATAAATGCATGACGACTAAATAGCTCCCCCAAAATAGTAAGAGTGCTTTGATCTGTCATTGAAACTATATTAATATTTATCAAGAAAACATTTCCAACAATGTGATTCAACCAACAATTGGTGCAGAATGTGACGTTCAAGCAGCAACTCCAGAGAATCATGGAATCAGTTTATAGCTCTTCATGCTTGGAATTAAATATGATCTAAACTTTAATGTTTACATTACTGCACTAAATGCTGGATTTTATTTCTTTTGGAAAAATACTTTCTTGTATAACTATTACTAATACTTATATTTGTTTTTATTTTCCAGTTATTTCCCTAAAACTATTTTATAGTCATTAAACTATAAATACAAAAGCTCCACAATTAAATATGACCCATGAGTGAAAGGGAGCAGAAAGAAGACATATCATGTGTGACCTGCACCTTTCTCAATGCTGACACAATGTATGGCCATATTTGTACAAAAAAATTGCCCCATTATACAAAATCAGCTGTAAACAACATCAATATTTCAATTAGGTCCTCATTATTCACGCATAAGTTTCCAAAAATGTTATCATTTATGTATGAAATTTTTTAAACTGATTAATAGTTTAATGATTTTTTTCAAATCATTCAACCATTTCATATGTTTATTCGATATAGTGAAATTCACATCTGTTTTCATGTAGTTTGTACAGTTAAGCCTTGAAAATTCCCTCCCAAGTTTTCCACCATGTCATCTCAGAACAGAAAACTTCAGCAAATTATTCATCAATAATTTATTTTTAGCTTTGAAAATAACTGAGTTTTAATATAAACAAAATATTTTTAATTCAAGATATTGGAAGAAACAAACCTGTGTTCTTGATGCAAACAGCTTAGTTGTTGTTTAGTTGTTGTTTTCTTTTTGATAATAAAAATGTTTAGTGTTTATCACATTATGTACTGCCCCAAATAAGTAAAATATGGTGGAACAACAAATGAATAATATAGTGTGGACTGTTGATATGTTTAAAACATTGTTTACTTTATTTAAGATGATGATACAATCGCAGTTTTAATAAGTTTTACTATCTACTACTAGTGTTTCTATCTAAGTTTATGAACCCAAAAATCAAATCAATCATAGGGAAAAAACATAAATATGTAAAAACTTATATGTTGAGTTGTTTTAGATGTTGAAAATGTCTCACTAAAAGAGTCATATTCTGAAATTCTTCCTGATTTTGTCACGATTTGACTAGAATGCTCTGTAAAAGGTAAGTATGTTTATTTTCACGGGTGAGCAAACGGTGAGTTCTGGAAGTAAAAGAGACAGACGTGAGAAAGACAGGACAAGACACAAAGTTCAATGTCAGGAGTGGTTTGCTGCTTTCATGGGCTTCTATTGTAGGAGTTTTGAAGGTGGGAGGACAGGAGAGTCCAGAGGAACCTGAGGAACCAACTGAGCTCAGTTGTGGTCCCCAACTGAGAGACAAGATCCAAGTGAGATGATTAATTTGTCTTTGGGCAGGTCGCCTGCACCAAGACGTACAGGTGGTAACGAGTGATACATGTAAGAATACTGTATACATGGGTAACTAGTCGAGACTTTCACCAAAGTGATTTTTAATGGTCTGGTGCTGAAGAATGGGAGAAGCTAGACTTAATTGTCTGAATGCTGAATGCTGATTCAACCCCGGTGTGAACTATGGAGAGTGCCACAATCTCACCAGTGGGTGGGGCTAAGAGACAGCTCCTCCTATCTCATCTAAGGAGGTCAAAAAAGCCAGAAAAATGGAAATATAATGGAGACACAGTTCTATTGAACTGATATGGCTCTGAGAAGTCTTGCACTACATCTTAAATGGGATTAAAATCAGTTTTACTCCAACATAGTCTAGCAGCCTTTATTGCAAAGCTATTTAGATGGAATTATCATTTCTAAAATAAAAATTACCTTTCAAGATCTTATAGAAATATTTGCCCCAAATCTGTCTCTATGGTGGTCACGTTTATATGTGTATTTGTAAGTGTGTGTTTCACTTCTTAAAATCCTAGTTCAGCACTTCCTGGCTATATCTTTCAAAACATTTTTGTCAAACTTCTCAGCATCAAAACACATTCACTGTGTTTACAATTTAAAAGTTTGTGCATTAATGAGAACTGTGGAAATGAATGAGAAAGCTGTAATATCCACTGACATTTGAATTGTTAGTTATTAAATGTTGTGGGAGTCTGTGCACCAACAGCTGAGGCAGAAGCTGGATCACAGTGCCCTCCTATGGTCGCACAAAAACAAGCTGAGCCCAAGTGCTGTTTTTTGTCCACATCCTATTTGAATCCAGGATATTTTTTTCCTCAATGGCTAAATTGAACATTTGGTTGCAGAGCCATGCTTCATACCAGTTTTAATTTATTCTGACATGTACAAGGCAGTCTTGAACAAAAGTATCCTAACATTATTTTCCTTAAGTCTTACCCTAAAAAATCCTTTCTTCTTGTTTTCTGTGGTTCTATCTGTAGCTCGTCCACGCAATAGAAACCACTCACTGTCCCGAGTCAATAAGGAGACAAAAAGGAGAATTCAGTGAGTCTCCTGAGGACGGGGCTTTTACTGAGCAGAGCAGCAGGTGGCTTCTCTACAGTGTCCTTTGCTATTAGGAAAAACCTGCAACACACCACACTGTGGCAGACCCTCGTTTATTACGAATGTCAAGCTGTGCTATGATCTGTACGTGGTGCAGAAACAGCCGAATATGTTGTAGCTTTGAATAAACTGATGCACTCCTTTCACTTAGCTTTCTGATTTTATCTCTTCTGACCAATAAACAGACTGCTGCTGTTTTTAAAGGATTTTATTTATTTATATTGCACAAACATTAGTTTATCTTTCTGTCAGCAGTGTTCTCCTCATTGACCTTAGACCTGGAAACCTCATTGTTTTGCCGCGTAGCACATGTTAATGACTGAATCTATACCTCCAGCTCGCTCTGGGTTTGCCTGTAGCTTTTGAAGATTTCACATGGTGATTTGTGACAGTCAATCTGGACAACGTCTCTCCTCAGTATCATATCTCACAAGTTTTACCTGACTTTTTTTATTCTAAAAGTTACAATTGTTTGATAAAAACGCAAATCGTTGAAAAACTTAAATGAATTATTCATCAGTATAATAATCTTTTTTAAACTCTTTGTTTTTTTTATCATGAATCTTCTGTTTTTTAACATAAATATGTGTTAAAAAATATGAAGATACTTTAGTTTACTAATGGTTTACTTGCATAGGGTATATGGGGTGGTTGTTGATCTTTTGGTCAGACTTGATCTTTTACTCTATTTCTGAGTTGTACCTTTAGGAGACCTGAGTGGATGAGCTGTCAAAACAACAAGAGGCACTTTGGAAGAAATGAGCTGACCCGAATCCAACTGGAAATAGCTTCCCTTGAGGTGTGTCATGACTTTTTTGGAGACAAAGACGGGGCATCTGATTGTATTGTACATGACATTTTCCAAACTAAAAACCAGGATAAGAGTTAACTGAAAATGATAAAAAATGAAGTAAGGAAGATTAGAATTCCATCCCTGGTGGTTTCTGACGGGCGGTGCATGTTGTGACTTGTTGAAATCATATTTCCACTTGCAAAGCTTTCACAAATTGTATGCAGATCTACTTGCTTTGGCTATATGTAAAAATAAAATAATGGTTTGATACAAGACAAATAGTATTATTAAAAATGCACACGAAAAGTGATCAGATGTGCCATCTCATAACTCACATTGAATTGAGAGTGAAAGAGAAGAATGCAGATGATGAAGGCCGAATGTTTCTCACTGCAAATTGTTCAACCCAAGAATCTCGGTTATATTGTTAGAAATATTTTTGAAAGAGCAGATGTGTCACATGCCACAGATAGAGGGTAAAAGGGTACATACAAATGTTTATTTTAAAATGAATACTCCACCGGTATGGCTATGGGTAAGATGAAGACTGACTGAGGAGCAAACAGAGCAGTGAAGAGGAGGAGCAGAGGTGAGTTTGGGAAGATGAGATGCTGTAATCAGCAGAAAATGAGCAATGCAGAACTTTGTTTCAGGTGAGTGTGTGATCACTTCTTTACTACAGAAGAAACTTGGACATGAAATAAAACTTTACCATAGAGGTGAGTGGACTGGATGTTCACTGGTAGGATGTCAGCACGGGAACATAGAGGATGCTTGCAGAGGAATATCAGCCTAATCACAAACACAAGGGAGATCTAAGGGGGAAAAAAAATCCTCAATTGTTTTCCTCGAAAAAAAAAAAAAATCTGGGAAATGTATTGTGGAAAACACTGGCCGGAAGGTCAAAAAATGACAAACAACCTGTTCATGTACTTGCAGTAGCGATGAGAAGGTTGCTTGCAGGTGTAACCCACCATCAGAATGTAAAGGACCTTACCAGGAGCCGGCACACACGTAGAGTGAGCTGACCCTGGACTCACCTGTCACACTAGCCACTTTATACTAAAATCTTATATCGGGTTTCCCCTCATGTGTCCTTCAGTTGTTTTGCACAGCAAACTGTTTGGTTAAGAGAAAAAAAAATCAAACTTTATCTGGTAAAGTAATAAGTCAGTATTTGATTAGGATTAAGAAAAAAAACAGGTTTGCAACAAAACAGAAATCATAATCAACACATAAACATTTGATTTATCACCAGTTAACAAGGTTCTGACCTCCAAGCAAAAACACACAGAGAAAAAAAGAATTGATTTTCTTGAGAGGCCAGATGTTAGTATATAAAGCCAAAGCAGCAGCGACGTGTTAATGCTGGCAGTCCTCTCAGATGAGCATGCATGGCGGTGGGTAGAGCTGAGGAAAAGCTCATCTCTTGAGTGTAATATTTGGTGTCTCTTGACACGAACTTGTGTCTGACTTCCTGGAAGACTGCCAATTATGCACATCGAGGGAAGCAGTCCCACACACACTGACACCTGACTGCCATTATTCAGGTAATAAAAATGCAAGAAGAGATTAATCTGCAAGAGATTCAAGGTGTGATGGCCGCTTTCCAGGCTCTCCTATGAAAATTACAGTTATTTGACACAAATGGGTCACATTAAATTCAGCTCGAATGCCACAGAATGTGCTTAATACTGGTTTCTTGGTAATGAGCTCTTGTTCGTTGTGTTTATTCTATACGTGTAATTTGTCAAACTCGTAGAAAGAAAATGGGTGATATATGAAAGAAGATGAAAGATAAGACAGATGGTGAGAAATAGTCTGTGCTGTCACTGCAGACCATGGCTCCTTACATGCAGATAGTTAATGGTGGATATTAATCATCCCAGATGGGTGTCAAGGATCAAAAGCACTGTTTCTCTGAAAAACATGACGATAGAAGCATGGGTGGCACAGAGATACAATAATTAGCTTAAAGGCACATTTAACCTTTCAAAGAGAACCTTTAAAAAATGTTGTTTTTTAGAGAACAAGGAAAGAGAAGAAGAGAGACCTTGATAATGGATTAAAAACAATCTAAAGATGCCATGAACACCGTTTCCATCCTGAATATCATCCGGAGCTTTGACTCTCCCACAGAGACACTGAGAACTGTCATCCTCTGCATGGCAAATGAACAATCATTTCTTACAGCTATTTGTTTGTGACAACTCTAATAATACTCATTATCTCACACCCCCAAACAAATGTATTCATGATGGAAACAATCCCAGAGCTGAAAAAGGTTGAAAATAGATGATATTATGATGTTCAGTGTTAAAAAAAAAAAACAGAAGTACAGCAATATTTTTTTACACTTAAAACATTTTGTTTCAAATCCTACACAGTGACTCCACAGCTCCTCATTAACTTGATGACATGTTCACTGAAGATAGAAGAGACGTCAAAGCAACGCTCAATATATGTACATATATACTGTATATATTGCTTGTGTCTTGTGGTTTTGTTTCGGTCCTCTAATTGAATTGTCCAGTCTCCAGCACTGTCAGCTGATATAGACACACTGTGATGTTACGATAATACAACAGCATTTTGAAAAATGACAATAAAAATACGCATATGTTACGGAAAAAAATAGAGGTGTCAATTCATTAGGGCTACATTTAGAAACTTATATAAATCTTCTACTTGTATCGCTCAGGGTTTTGGGGGGGTTGGTGTTCCTCACCCGGGGCAAGATGGGGTCAGACCCTGGACAGGTCACCAGTCCATGCCAGGTCCTACAACAGCAACACTAACATAAATCAAATATAAAATGTGATTTTCAGTATAGCAACAGCTTCAAGCAGCTTTCTGGAGACAGCTGAGGCATGGTTTGCTTTACAAACTAAAATATATTATATCTGTCATTAAAGGTTTCACTCACCAGGGTTGGGAATTAAACACATAATTAACCTTTTGAACCTTGAGTCTATTTCACTGTGGGTTTGCTAAGTGTTTTATTTTTAAAGGGTTAAGACTGTTAAACCCTAATCTTGAGGCTGGGCTATAATTTTCATACAGAATTATCTTTTACACATATTCTGAGACTACTCACTTTTTTCTAAGTGAATCCCCAACTTAATATGTAGGTTTGTATTCTTTTACACCATGGTAGAATAATTTTATTCTCATGTAAGAATTCAGGAAAAAATCAGAGTACTGTATTTATTAAAAAAAAAAAAAGCACTGAGATCTTCTCACAATTTTTTGAGTGCTTTAGCGGGTTGCTGCTTCCTCGATGTGGAAGATTTAAGGCTCGGAGAATATCTGGAGAATCTGTTCTTCTTTGATTCATCAATAACTTTTCAGCTTTTCTTTGCTGTAGTATAATATTCTCAAAGTTTTCAAGCAGTTTTCGGTTTGTGCCAGACTTAAAAAAAACTCTATTTTACTTCTGCATTTCCAAGGAACTCTTTATAAAGTTTTTTAATGTGTTTGTCTTCAGAACTCTACGCAGCAATCTCCATACAAGTGGGAATTCTTTACTACAGCGGAAGTCCTCTGAGTTTCCTAAAAAAAACTAACCTTGGCTCTTCTTTGTTGCTAAAGTGTGCTAATCTCCTCACCAATGGCCTCTGCTTTTCTCTGTTAACCTGTCGACATCATCATGAGACACATTTGCATAATACTTACCCACCGGCATGCCTCAAGCAAAGAATGAGCAGTCGGTTCACAGACCAGTCAGCTAACCCATAACAGCAGACTCGGTCCTTTAGGAGACAGAGTAAAGATTAGGCAGAGGACTTCAGCAGGTTGTTTACGATAAACAAGCATGTTTAAAAAACAAACAAACATCATTTTTAGACAATAAAACTGGTAAATATATTCCAGTAGTCACTAAAAATGTAATTTTTTAACTTGCTGTACAAAATATAATCCATCAAACACTATAATACTCTGATTTATCCTGCTAACCCTTATTCATGGTCAAGTACATCAATAATGACTCCTGCATGTTCAACGTTGTGATGGATGATGTTTTATAGGTTCACAGAAGCAGTAAATCTGGGAGAGGGGAGAAACTTGCTTGTTTTAGTTGTAGTTTGGTGCTGAAGCTGCATTCTACATGATGTAAAGACAATTATTCCACTATCACAGCTACAAATGTCTGATTTATTCATCCTGCTGAGACGACACAAGCAAAAACTTCCTCTCAGCTGTTAGAGAATATTGGTGAGAAGCTCAACTGATTATGTTTGGGTTGAGGCTGGATGTCCTCACACTGCCAAAGATGGGACAGCTGATTACTGCTGGCCTCAAAGCAGCAGGTAGCTGAAGCCTCAGGATAAAAGAGGTCAAGCATTAAATTAGAATATCACTTCAAGCTGATTTATGTTTTAAACGACAGGGATCATTGAAAACCTCTGCGTCTTCTAAAGAGACAGTACACATTATGGGTCATTAAGAGTGACCATAAAACACTGCCTTATAAATAATCTTTAATTCATGAGTCTTAAAGTTGTTGGTTGAAGTCTGGCTCTTTTCCTGCTTCAAGTCAAACTCGGGATAAAAAAACAACATCTCCTGCATTATGTTTCTGTAATCCAGTCCAACTAGATGCAACTTTTGAGAAACTGCAGGGGAAAAAAGTGGTTTGGCAGAGGCCCTGCAGATCTTTTGAATGTGGAGTTTGTTTTAAGAGTGAGAGAGAAAAAAAATGTCATTTTGGAGTCGTGGTTTATTCCAACGTAAGAGCGGGCGCACCAATGAGAGGCTTTTACGCTCCACCCTACCTGCCTCCTTTCCGCACCCCCTCCTTCCCCTTTCCCCTTTTCCATCCACATACTCACTACTGAGCACGACCTGCCGCTCACCACATCTGGAGACGCTTCCCAACACGAGAAACTTCAACTTTTGCGTTGACGCTGCGCACAAACACTCAGGCGTTTACGAATAATCTGTTCGTCAGGGTGAAATTTGCCTTTCTCTTGATAGTAAGTAGAGATTCTTGAATCCAAGTCGGCGTTTTTATCTCCTCCTCTCAGCTTTTGCATCACCATCGGTAAACAGAGCCCGTTTGGGAATTTCATACATTCAGCACTGATAGACTGCCACGCTTGATTGAAAGTTTTGGACGGATTTTGAAAATAACACATGTTTCTGCTCATTATTTTGGGGGTAAAACGACTCGAAAGAAAAGGAAGCGATGTGCAGTCGTGCATTTATTAAGTTGAATAAGACGCTTCTGTGAAAAGTTAGAGATCTCACACTCTGCTCTGTCACATGATTGCTCATATTTACTTTTTAAATGCAAGTAAAGCCAATCCTGCCCGACATCCTGCAGGTCGTTACCGTTTGCACCGTGTTGATGGTGACTTGAGTCAGAGAGGAATGAAGTTGTGAAATTCAACAGTCACATGGTGATGGAGTGATACAGTCTGAGTCTCTCTCGCTTTATTTCATGTAGTTTTTTTTGGGGAGTTCTGCTCTGATTTGACGTTTTTTCGGAAAAGACTGGAAGAAACCAAAAAGGCGCACACAGTCCCATACTGAAGTGTTTAAGTTAGTCTGCGGGGAAATAAAAAAAGACCTAAAAATACAACGTTGGTTTCTTCCCTACAAAGAATCATTTGAACTTCCCACCGCAGAGAGAGAAAGCGACATAAATAGTTCTGACATGTGGATGTAATTTCAGAAGAGGAAAGAAAAAAGACAGATGCAGAGAAATAAAGCAAGCGGGCTGAACCGGACCATATACTAGATTATAGGAAATTAAATCGAGGGCAGAAGCGGGGCGATTACAGAGTTATGATTTCACAAGCTGCCAGAAGCATCGAGCGGCCAGATGGAGTAAAAAGACGCATCTCGCTCCACTTTGAAGAGAGTTAAGTAGATTAAATAATTGCTCCTGAGCTTCATCGGCGCTTGTTTAAACCCTGCAAGGACTCTTGGAGGTAGAGTAGCCTCAGGTCCGGGATGGGATCCTCTCTGCTGCTCTATAATCTGGACTTTCTTCTCATCTCACTCTTCAGCAGTTTGTGCCTGGTAAGTCTTTGAATTTATTACAAAATGCAGCCAATTATCTACTTTGTGTAACTGCAATCATAGAACTGCAGAGCGTCATGCAAAGGACAGAAGATGTGCAGCAGTAATATTGAAGCTATTTATTTATATCTCAGGTGATTTTTTTAATTAGATAATAAATGATGTAATACAGTCTATTAAATGACTTTATTGAGAAAGAAGGAAAAGAAGGCAACATTGCAAACTGATTCAGTGCTGCATGTCACATTTACCAGTGCTGATTACCAAACAATGCATCTGAAGCCTCTTTTTTCAAGACATGGTGGCAAATGTTATAACTGGATTTAAGAGCAGGTGAAGCTGCTGATGTCAGACAGCTGGATTCATGGATCACACATATCATCGTAGAATACAATCAGTGTTTACGTGAAGTGAGTTCTGGAACTAAGTCCTATTAATGACAGTTTTTTTTAATACATATTGTTTTATTGTCATTAAAAATACACCTGCCTGAACTGAAATAGGCTATTTTTTTTTAATTCCTCAAACAGCAACTATTGAATGATTTCACCTGTGATTCACAGCTTTTGCATCATTTCTTGAGGATTATGACTTTTAAATATTGTCATAGCTGAATCCATAAAGCTGCACATAGACACAGTCACACTGTGCAGGCAGTTGGTTCTGTGTGTTTTGGCTTAGGCTTGTTGTGCATTTAACAGGCAGTTTGCCCAGACTCTGAGGTACAGTGCATTTTACCAGTGATGTGGTCCATCACTTGACCACAGTGGACCTCTAGACTCGTTGGGTTAGACAGCAGAAGAAAACAATTAAAACATAACTGTATATTTATAGCTGATTCAACATCCAGTCAAAATAACGTTCTGTCTGTGATTGATGTTTACTCTTTTATTTCTTTTCAAGTTTGGTATTTTTTCAGTGTTCCTCTCCTTCCAAAATAAGTCTTTCTATTCCAGATCATGGCCGTCTAAACTGAGAGTGGAAAGTTTGCGTCTGCGTTTGAAAGCAGGCGTGAGGTTTTCTTTTTTAAGTCAAGACATCTAGTTGTCACACTGCAGGATTATGCCAGAAGCTTAAAGTGAGAAGAAAAACGTGGATCGTGAATTATAACCATCACCGTGCATGTGGGCCTGCACATCCAGCACATTTATCCAAATGAAGTGACACGAGTTGAGGAGTAACTTCATTGTGTTTTACAGCTCAGCCTGTGAGCTGCAGCGACAGCAGACGGACAAAGCGTTTGCTCACACGTCCTTTTCTCAGTTTGACAGCCTGCCTCGCTCGGTTTATTACATTTATTAGAAGGAAGCAGCGTTTTCAGGAAATCTTAGCAGGGATTTAATTTCTACCTCATGACTGTGTTTTCCTAAGTGATGACTCGCATGTGTTTGGATTCTTAGTGTAACTGCATCTGCCTGCAAGTATTGTGCTAGAACTGAACAAAAACAATCTCACAGTGAGGACTGTGCACATGTCTGTTACAAATACATCTTTACAACTTTCTCCTTATCTATCCCAATTTAATTTAGAGAAAATCTGAGTGGGGCCAAAATAATGAATAAGGAGATAAGACCATCAGTTTCTTGTAAACTGAAATTACTGCTGGAGAACTACGTATAAAATAAATAAATAAATGAAAGATTTTTGTTTGATAAAACATCTCAGCTGCTGCTGCTCAGTTAGAAACCACAGAATCACACTTGTAGCCTGAAACCTCATCTTAATGATGTAAGAAGTAGCAGCGCTCACTAATATCTTTCTTTTCTGTTATAACCATTTTACCTGCAGGTTATCATTAAAAACATTTACATTGTAATAGTTGTAAAATGCACGTGTGTGTCTCATAGTAACTTTTCACTAAAGCTTCATCCAGCTCTGCCAAGTTTTGCCCATTGGGATTTTGCAATGCAGATTACAGAGTCAGATTATTTCTTCTCAATCTGTCTTTAATAATTAGGGGCAGCAGATATTTTCTAACTAATTTAAATGATCTGCTGGTGCGTTTGTAAAATAGGCTTTAACATTAAAATGTATTCTCCATGGCTTTTTTTGACTGATATTTGATATGACTTATGATAATTTGGTTCTCACTTGTCTTTTTGTGGGGGAATATGCGATTTGATGGAGTCTGAGATGAAATGCCCTCATCAAAGCATTCCACAAATTTGATTTTCAAGCTGGGATTTAGATAAAATGTAGTTTTTCTTTTGATTATTTTACATGGTTTATAACTTAAAAAAAAAACCAAAACATAATTGTTGGAATTTTCTCTTGTTTTTTTTTACAAATTCCAGTCAAAACAACAAAACTTAAACTAAACCGTTTCTTTTTGCTGTTCTTTGCTTCTTTAATTAAAATTAGTCCGGTGGACTTTTAAATGCTGACGCTTGTTTCTTAGCTAAATATTCAGAAACCGAGATGGAATCATCCAAACTGCATATTTATCCTAAACAGAAAGATACCTTCTTCCATGTTATTCCACTGTATAACTTGCCTCATCTTGGTGAAAATATTCTTGTTATAAGATAAACTTGTCAATCAATGCAAGTTATTGCATCAGCTGAGTAATACCATATTCTTTCAAATTATCTGGCAACGAAGGTGAGAAAAATCATATAAAGATGTGAATAAAAATATTTCACATCAGTTGCGTTTTCTCTTGTGAATCTGTGGCACTGGAACTTTTTCCACCACTACTTTAGGAAAAACTGTTTAAAAACCAACATCTCCAGTAAAATTAATTACAATATGATTATTATTGCCATTTTAATATCTGGTGCAAAAAGACACTATGTTTTAATTACAGTTCTTTTTTTTTTTTCATCACATGAGGAAAGCACAAAAGAGCTAAACAAAATTTGGCCTGATTTAATCTGCAATCACAGTTTGAATTATTATTTTCACTCTTCAGTTGATTATAAAGTTAAATTAACAATTCTCAGAACACATTGTGTTATAGCTCATCCACCGAGAACAAAAAGCTTCTCTAAATATTCTAAGTGCCTTAATGAGAAATCCAACATTGATATTACAATAATAAGATCAATCATCTCCTTATATGATGCTTAAAAGATAAAAGAGGCTTGCAGCACCATTTGTCAATTAAGCCAACCAACATTTCTTCTGTGTGATTTTATGTGTTTACACATACCCAATATAATAAAAGGGTTTTAATATCCCATTTTAATTCTCCAGGGGTTTCCAGATTTCATACAGCCTGGATGTTTTTCAGTGTAACACGGAGCTCCACAACAGAGATGATAAGGAGCTGCTGTTCATTAAATCACGCCATGAAAAAATGATAAACAGAAAAGCTTTAATATTCCAAGAAAATGACATGTTTTTATCAGAGACAGAGGAAGATCATATATCTAAGCCGTTAAAGAGGTTGTACCGAGGTAACAATAAACCTAAAGGAAGTGTAAGTCGCACAGAGATAATAAAGGTCCATGTGTGACTGAAGCATACAGACACTAGGATTCTCCATGAGATAAGTAACGCTCCACATGACTGATGTGATATGGTAATTTTCATTATTAATGAGACCTCATTTATTTATGTAATTAAAAGGAGTCAAAGCCTCTTAGACTTCAGTACCAGGCATTTCTTAATGGTCTCCGAGCGAGTTCATCTTCAGATGTCGCAAGTTGTTAAGTAGCAAGTTTTCTTTACTTTGATTTAGTTGACTTAGTGACAGGTTTAATAGGTTCAACATCAAAAAAATATATAGTATAGTATAGTTCCTATAGGCCGTTTTCTTTAGAGGAAAATAGATTGAACAGTCATCAAACCGAATTTTCTGTTTTAAATGTTTTACTGATCTATATTGGATTTTACCGCACATCTGGCTCCAGAAATTAAAAAAAATAAATAAATAAATAGGCATTTCAAACATTTGAAAAATAATCAATTATAGTTAGAGTGATTTATTATATTTTTTTCTGTCAACTGATTTGGAATTGTACTATAGTGTTTTACTTAGTGTTCGTAGTTAAAATGGGATGCACGTGGAATGGTGTGCATGTGGCTTATTATTCCCACGGTTATTAGGTCTCGACACAGCCATGTCTCAGGGTCAGCAGTGTGACACAGAGTCTCTTTCTCAAAGGCAAATCCTCCACTCATTTGTATTTAAGACCTATTTTAAGATAATTTATGATGAAATATCCCAAGTGTGGAAAACACGACTAGCTGTTAATTATTTTTTCACACAATCCAACTCCATTTAAACTTTTTATTTAAGTTTAGTTTGACTTGTGTAGTTGATGCTGTGTCAAAAAGGTTACTAATTATTGTAAAGCTGCAGAAAGTTAAATTAGGTGACCATTGCAATGTTAATAAAAATACAAACCAGAAAAACAACAACAAAAACTGTTGTTTTAAAACCTAGCAACCTACTTTCATAATCATTTATTAGAGTTAAACTACTCAACAGTGAAGAAAAGATTTTGAAAGCAGGTAACAAATAAAAAAACATCAAAATCATGTTATTTGATCAGGTTCAGGAGTTGAAATGAATCATGATTAAAAGAAAGATAAATAATTTAGTTTTGAATCTCTCACCATCTTTAATGGAGCATCATATATGATGCTTATGAAGTCACATTCAATCTGATGAAAAAAGCTTGAATAGGTGTTTTTATGCTCACTGATTCTCAGCTTAACACTCTAATACTGACTTTACCTATAAAATACTTTCATTTTAAGATGAAATACAAGATACACTATAGTGTCCAAGAGGAAGTGTTAGAGTGCTCGATATAGTCCACTCTTACACTGACACAAGGTAGGCCAAAATTATCCCAAAAAACATTCCCCCAAAGTAAAATAATGAAATACACCCCCCCCCAAAAGAAAAAATAGAAGTACAACAATTGCTGATATTTAATACCTTTATGGCAGAAGGGAAAAGGAATTCCAATAGCAGTTTGCAGATATTTATCCTAAATCTCTTTCTGCATGGCAACAATTAATTCTAATTAGTACCATTTGACAATACAGCCACCCAAGACATTTCAAAATGTAGTCTATTTTTACAAGCAGGATAATGTAAATGGTTTTACCAATATGATGATAGATTATGTGGGTTTTCACATGATTAATTATTGCTGCTTTAAGTTTTAGTTTCCTGCATGTCTCCCACAGACATCTTATATACATGCCTCTTGATTAAATTAACATTTTACATATTGATTTAAAATAATCATAGTTTTTTTAATTTACTTAAAAAAGAAATGCTTATTGATATCATGAGTTGAGTGAAATGCAGCAACATCTCAGGAATTATGCAGTTCCACATAAAAAACATTTTCTTAAAGATAACAAAAAACTTGCTGTTTGAGAAACCTAAATCAAAACAGGAAGTTAATTAACCAATCTTCCTTGACAGGTTTTCTTTCTCTTTTTTTGGATAAATTCCTTATAATTCAGCTAAAAAAACAATAAAAAAGACTAAAACAAAACTTATGAAATACTACTAATAATAATACTTTGTTATATATTCTTACCAATTACTTCAAAAGACATCGGACTGAGATTTGATTGTCCTTTTTGTAATTAATTTACACTGTTGGTAGGTTTCTAAAGTGTACCTAGAATAAGTGATGTGTCTGTATAAGTATACCTGGTGGGGGTCTGGCACTGTGACGGGGATCGCTGTCTGTGTTAGTGCTTATAGAAACTGATGGGCCCAGAGCAGCATGCTTGTCAGGTGAAGAGCGGAACTGGACACCTGTCAGCAGCACAGCTGCACTTAACCTATTTTTTCAATTCTTAGATTTACGTGTGAGCCCGTCCTTCTGTCCTCCTTTAATTGTCAACACATCTCAGTTTGAAAACTTTGACTTTACTTACTTTTTGATTTCCCTTCACTGCAGTGCTGTCTTTCAACTGCACTGCACTACTTTACAGTCTTAAACTTTCTTGGAATCGGTATATGTCTGTTGTAATAAAACCCATAATTTCTCCTGGACATTTGGGATTGTGCCAGAATTTATTTGACATTACCTGTGCTAGTAACACCTGTCCTCCAAAATGCATGTTATCCCTATAGTGGACATGTCTCCAGAGACTCGTCTTTAAAAAATAGTTGCAATAACAAAGGATGTATGCAACGACTTTTAGAAGTTGCTACAGTATATGAGATGCTGTATGGATGTTGGTAGTAGTCAGAGGGGCTGATGGTGCAGAATGACAGCCTCTCCTCAGACAGCTGTGGCTACAGTGTCGTTTACCACCACCAGGGTGTGTTTGAGTATGTGAAACAATAATGGATTCACCTTTAGTTGCCTTGAAAACTGGTATATAGTCTTATCTACAATGATTTATTATATCAATATGGATCATAACCTGATAGAAAAACTAGTGGAACAATGATCACATTCAACACTTTGAATCCAGTTCTCGTTAACAAGCAGAGATACAGTCTTCTGGGGCTTAAATCATTTCTTACATTTTCTTTAGAAGTTGTGGGATGTGATTTAAGTAGGAGAGAACTCATAGTTGTGCTAAATTCCTAAGATATAGTTTTTTTTTAAGGTTTATATTGTGGTTAAAGCACATACTAAAGAGTTGGAGGCCATTGGTTCTGTGCTGATCTCACAAGTATTTAGTGAGCTATTGTGATTCTAAGGCGGTTCTTCGTCCTTCCATTTGTTATACATGCTCGATCCTGTTCAAGGTCAGGGAGGAGCCGGTGTATCTCTCTAGTGGTCACTGGGCGAGAGGTAAGGTACACCTTGCAATGCTCACCAGTCCATCACACCGCCACACATAGTGATAAACAACCATAAACACACACTTGCATCCTGGTGTACAGGAAGACACCATAGTACCCAGAAGAAACCCATATAAAATGTTAACTCTACTCTAAATAGGGCTTTAACCAGGTGATACATTTTCAACTTTGTAGTAGAAAGGCACCTGCAGCACCACACAGCCCGACACTTGTTCTACTTCCTGGAAACAGGGACAATCTAGCATTTTTCCTCTGCATGCTCACACACAGTTAGTAACCATATTTGTCAAACACACTTGAGAAATGGATGCTGAGTGTGATTTTTCAGTTTTGTGCAAGCAACATTGCTGATTTTGTAGCTATTGCTTTGCAATAGTAGCTAAACAAGATATAAATCCAAAGTACCTTCATTTTAAATGATATTTTATTTTGGTTGCAGCATGCGATACAACTGTTAAACCAACAACCCTTGATTATATTTGACTTTCCTTGCTTGTTCCTGAACTGGGATGCAACCCTGAGAATGAAATATTACCTCTCCTGAGTCTCACAGAGAGTAATGCATTTATCAACACAACTTACTAGGTGAATTAAAAGGAAGGAGAAACACAGAAGGTCAGGAAAGCTTTTCTAGTTGTGTTTAAGGTTTTGATAAAAAATCATAGTTTTGAAGCCATCATGGATGAAAGAAAACTGAAATTAACTGAGGCAAAATATTGAAGATTTGATTATAATGTGATTCTAAAGTTGTTTGATTTGAGAGGTTCAGTTTTCTGCTTTTCTACCACTAGATTGTGTGTTGTCACTGGTTAGTCGGCAGACATATTTGGTTGAATTTTCCTGCAAGCAGCATGAGATTCAGCTCACAGAAGCCACTTGTTGTGGGATAGCCCCTTTCACACACATTCTGTGTTTAGTTACTGAGCTCTACAGTATCTGAGAGAAATTCTAACATAATATAAAAAAACCTCTGCACCTCTGTCTTCTTGTATTGACTGACGTATCAGTCAGGTTTTGTAGGGCTTGTGAGTCAGACTCATAATGCATGTGTAAATAAGGGAGTCTTCGGTTTCACCACCACAGTAAGGTTATACCTTTGCTGTGTTTGACTCAGGAAAGGGTCTGTTTTCTTAACTTACATTGACCCCTACTTTTTTTTTCTTAACTTTTCCACTTGAAGAAAATGTGACTGAGTGCCATGTTAGGCCTCAGTGAGAAGCAGATGATGTGCATTTACGGTAGGAACTACAACACCCAGCAGGTGGTTTGGTTGTGTACTCAATGAGTTTGAAGGCTTAGTTCCCACACACTGTCATGTGCTAATGCTCATACATCTTCAGGAGTCTAGTGCTAATTTATCCGTTTTTGTTGTTTCTATTTTCAAGGCATTATGGTACCATCATTTTTTATTATCTGTTCATTTTGATGATGTGATTTTAGTTTAATTTTGCTTTGTTGTCTTTTAAAAGAGCACGTCTCCCATTGATAACGAACTGCATCTTTACAACGATACATAAAAGCATTGTGGACAGTTTATAATCTCACGAGAAATTCCTCAAATATGCACCTGACGCTTCACTCAAACATCAACTCCATCTTTTAATTTCCCTGTAATGATCAAGTGGACAGGTGAAAAGTTAAACATATGATAAACATGTACTTATTTTATTGTAGGTTGTTTTTTCTATCCTAATTCTTCTCCTATGTTGTGTATGTGTTGCATTCAATGTACAATGTCTACATAACTTTTAAAGCAGCACAGTTAGAAACTGTTGTACCACAGCTCGTTGACTGTGATAAGAGTGTTTCTCCTGTGTTTGTTAGTGAGGGTGAAGGTGTCCTTGTGAGCAGTATGCTTGGAATCCCTGAGATGCTCAGTTGGAGTTGACGTGTGAAATTTCTCAGCTTTGCAGACATGCTATAGATGAACAGTTCAGCTCAGACCTTCACTGTTAGCGAGTTGATTGAATTGAACAGCTTCCAGTTTCAATTCAAGTTTGTGGACGATTAGGAGTCAATCCCCTAATTATCGAGAGCAGGAAGAGTCAGATTTCACAAATGTAATCCAGTTGTTGACGCAGTTTGGAAGCAGATCAAATTCTGGCCAGCTGTGCTCCCATGTCGCGTCGCTCAAGCGTGAGGGGAAGCTGGGTTTCTTAAAGACCTTTTATTAGTTTTGCTGAAAAAGTCGGAGGCTTATGGGTTTTGAGTATGCATTTCACAGTTCTAAAACTTTCCACCAATAAGTAAGAAACACTGAGAGTGGAAATTTTGGCCAGTAAAAACTTAGATAACTGTGTGAATATGGGCTTGAGTTCCATGTGTTAAGTTTATAGGTTTTAAAGCCAATGAACACAAATAAAAGCTGATATTAGAAAAACTTGGATACCAGTGGAACCAAGAAGTGATAGTATTTTAAACTAATAATTACAATAATGGTGTTTATTTTGTATTCATTATCAGAAAGATGATGCATTTAAAAAGCTACTGCACATAGTTCGCATGCATGCTTTTTGTAACAAAATAGTTCTGATTAAATTTTGCTTTTTTTCCTGCCTGACGGGGTTTTGGGCTTCAGGCTGGTGCTGTAGGGAAATGTATCAAATGATAGAGAGACTGTTTGAATTATCTTTCACACTAAAATAATCTTTAATTATTTAACACAAATGTGGCTGTGCTAAAGAAGTCTTTTTATTTAAAACCTAATTATATGTAATTATTTAGAAGTATGTCTTTTGATACACTAAGCTTGTTATTTAAAAATCAGAAGTTTTAAATCTAGCAAACATGATAGCTGGACACAGGAGATATTGAGCTATCGTGGAACTGCTTCAATCATATTTTACATTTTAGTTGCAGCTTCGCATGTGTGCTAATGTAAACTGAACAAAAGCAATGTCAGACGGAGCATCCCTTTGTCTCAAACTCTGAATGTGTATTTTTAAGTATTTATAGAATTTTAAAACTCTATGAAATGACTGTGCTGCAGTGTGATAATTATAATTTCTTAGTTATCGTGCAAATCTGAAACATGAGCAAAATCTGTTAAAACTTCTGCTTTTATATTTAATATATCTTAAGCTAAATGTGCAAAATACCATCATCGCACAGACAAGACCATTTCTACTACTAATATTAATATTATTAATGATAATAACAATAACAGGACCCGAGGACAGACCCAGATGAAGGGATTATATATCCTCTTTGCCCTGGGAACAACTTGGTATCCCCCGGGAGGAGCTAGACAATTGTTGCAGAGGGAGATGTTTTTTTTTAATATTCCTAAATTAAAGTTCTGAATGTATGTTGATCATTTTTATGCAATTTATTGAACCTCACCTGATTAATTTTCAAAACACTATAATTTGTATCCAAAGTTAACAATAGTGGAAATGAATCTGACTGAATTACTTAAAAATGTAACCGAGGTAAATTATTTAACATTTTTACAACAGACCCTTCAAATATTCAGACACATATTTTTATATTAAATTTGAATTCATTAAACAAATTTAGCAAAACAAAAAAAAAATATTACTATAATTACACTAAATCTTTAAACGTATGTATAGTTAGATCTACCATTTTTCTCCTATAACAACCCTGAAAACTCTCAGCTTGTCATTTGAGAAGTTTTATAAAATCAGCCTTGTGTTTCTTATTGAATCAAATAATCGGCACAATACAGTAATTACTGTTATTATTTCATTTGAGGCATGTATGACATGAAACAGCAACATATTTTGTTCATGCTATTTTGTAATCGACCTTGAATCCTACTGAATAACAGGAGTGTTTCCGTATCCAGGAAGTATTAAAAAGGGAAAGTGTTTCATCAAGCTTCAAGTTCACCCTGGGGAAGTTTAAAATGATTCAAATACTTAAGCTGCTCATGTGACTGGATAGAGGGATAAAAGTATACTCCAAGTTAGAAGGTTGCCTTTGATAAAAAAAAACTGATTTTTCTCCACTGATTTGCAGAAATTGCAACATGTCTCTCTACATTTGTTGCTAAACAGAATCTGGGTCATTTTCCAGCTTTTTCCAGTATTAGTTTAAGCAGGGACGAAGATGAGTGTCTATAAACTGCATCAATAGTCAGAAACTCTATAAAGTAGAATTAAAAACCCAGTTTGGACTTAAGCTTTTTCATAGATTATCAATATAGACATTAAAAACAAGAGTCAGCCTACATGGATGGCTATTATACCAACAGTGTGGGATTAGCTGCCAAAGAGCGGTGGGGGGGGGGTTCTGCCAATTTGTTAAGTTCCAAGTGTAGAAGGTACACTGTCATATAATATCATTAACATGAAAATCATTCTCAAGTAAAACATACTGTTGTATTTAGGACTTTTAATTTCTAAAATTCTTTGGAACAATTTCTCAACGGCTTAAATCATTACTTGGCAAGACATTAATGTAAAAGATACAGTAGCAGTTATGGTTTGTTTTTTTTCTTTTGGTTCATTAAACAGAAACATGTTAATGTTTACTTATTTAGTTAAATGGATCTTTTTATATACTTTATTTTGGCCACTTTGCATTTTGTTTTGAGTCAGTTATTACCTTGTGCAGAAGTTGACAGGCTGTGTTTGCAGAGTTTTTCTTTGCCTCTCTTACTTTTACTCAAATATTTTTCACACACCAGTTTGTTTAGTAATTACTCTATGCATCATTTCCTTTCTCATTATGGTTGGACCATGTTTCTTCATGCTTTACAGGGTCATCTTTAGTAATCCTATCAGTGTAGTAGTTAGGATTAGCTCTGTCTTACTTGTACTTTTTGGATTTACATTACATTTACCATTTGGATTAAACATTCATTATCCTCCACTGATGTGCTGCAGTTTCTGATTTTAATAATTAGTAGTTAGTTGGTGAAGCTTTACAAGAAGCATGTGATGACACAAATAAAAATCAGTAACAGTGACATGTTCACAGTAACTGGTGAATCAGCACCTGGTGCAGTTCCTTAACACAGTTCTCTTGCAGCAACGATCATCCTGGGTTTAACTCCCAGCAGAGGTCTGTCTGCATGGAGTTTGCATGTTCACTCCGTGATACATTGGTTTACTTGTTATGACCAAAAACATGTTTTTAGTTTAACTGGTGGTTATAAATTGGCTCTAGGTGTGAGTATGTGTGTGAATGACTGTATGCCCATATATGGTCCTGTGAAGGACTGGCGACCTGTTCATGGCGTACCCTTCCTCTCACTCAATGATTGGTTTAGAAGCTGGTTTAGAAAGTGGATGGACAGATGAATAGATGTCCTGTCTCAAAACAGGAAGCAGCTAATTGAACAGAACACCAGCTTTTGTCTGAACCACTGAGGATTGTCAATATCCTTTAGATTCTTATCTGCCATTGAGTGTATCATTGATAGAACATTTATGAGTGCCAAGTGATTGTTTTTGTTCCCTTCCTCTTTTTATCAAATTTGACAACAGTGACATGTCTTTCAATTAGATTTTAAATAATGTATGAGATTGAAAAGCTTTTATAAAACAAAAAAATACACTGCAATTAGGGTGACCATCTGTGTAAGACTGACTCGTAACACTCTCTTTAGAAAGCACAACAGAAGGGCACAATATCAGCACCCAACCAGAGACACCTTCAGTAATTAAGGGCTGCCTAATTAGTGTAGAACATTCTGGCTTTATTGGGTAGGGAGACAGAATTAGGGGTCTTATAGAAACAATGTCCTTGTCCTAGTTCTTAGCAGACAGCAGGATGCTTGATTTGCCTGTAGTTAACTGTGACAAAATAGCTGATTGGAGTTCAGTCCTCTACATGTTTCACCTTTTAAATCTCCACTACACTCAAATCTGTAACTATTTCCATACCACTGATGAGATCTGCTCTTTTTATTTATGACCAAGAGGAATAGGAATGATGAATAAATGCTTATAGTTGCCCATCAAGTTTTTGTTGATATGCTTTTTGATTTGACATGCACAAGATTATACAAATACATTATTTTACTGCATAACTTTTTACTATTGTCCTGCTGTCATAATTTAACTTTTAGTTGACCCTGTTATGTTTTATTTGTTGATGTAGGAAGTGTTGCTCATGTCCTTCTTATGTACTGAAATGCAGCAATAGTTTCACTCAAAATGTTGCAGGATGCTCTCTATCCAAAAAGCTCCACTTTTGTCTCCTACAGAGTATTTTCTCAAAACTCTTTAGGATCATCAAGATGTTTTTGACAATTGTGAGAAAGGCTTTTATGTTCTTTTTGGTCAGGAGTGATTTTCACCTTGGAAATCTCACATGGATGCTTTTTTTGGCTCCCGGTTGCTTTCTTATTGTTCAATCATGAACATTGACCTTAACTGAGACAATTGAGTCCTGCAGGGCTTTAGATGTTGTTCTGGGTTGTTTTGTGACCTCCTGGATGAGTTGTTGATTTGTACTTGGAGTAATTTTGTTTGGCCAGTCTCTCTTGGGATGGTTCACCACTGTTCTATGTTGGATACTGTGTTCACCGGAGTCCCAAAGCCATGGAAATGGCTTTGCAACCCTTTCTACAGTGATAGATTTCCGTTGAAGCCATTGACATTTTCACCCAGGATCAGGTTGGTTCGGATAGCTTTTCTTTTCTTAACATAGGAAATCATCATTTGACAACATAATTTCATCTTTGTGTTAAATTAAAATCTTTTTTCTGATCTGAAACATTTTAGTGTGATAAATAGCAAAATCAGAGGTAGTAAGATAGTAAATTCTTTTTCACCACACTGTCTGTATAAGGCCATGTTTGTGCCATGAGTGTATTGAAAATGATTTTCAGTATTTATATTCTAAACTAAATACCTGTTTTTAAATGCCTATATAATTTTAAACAAAAGTGGCTTTCTGAATAATAATAATAATAATAATAATAATGATAATGATAATGATAATGATAATGATAATGATAATGATAATAATGATAATGATAATAATGATAATGATAATAATGATAATGATAATAATGATAATAATAATAATAATGACACTGACATGACTTTATACTTTATCATTGAGGAGATTACTAGTTTTATTACCAACTGTGACTGAGAGGGTTTTGCATCCCCATGATATTAATCTAACATAATTTATTAGATCAGGTTGATGGGATACAAATGAACTTTGAATGCATAATTTACCAAACCTCATTGTTCCGATTTAAAACTCAATGATCTGCCAACAGTCCATATGTATTATTTGTTGTGTTGTTACGTTCATTAGTATTTTGTGAAATAATAGAAGCGTTTTATTGTTGCATAACTAGAGGTATAGTTTTAAGCTTTTGATGACAATTAAAATGATTGCATTCGCATTGTTGCACAGGAGCAATAGTCTTTACTTGGTGCATTAAATCGCTTACATAATGCTAAAAAACCTCTCTCATAATCTTTGAGAACAACAGAGTTTCTGCCATGTACACTGCCTCACAAAAAAATAACACACGATGTTTCCATCTGGGACAAGAGTGCTGTTCTCAAAGCTTACGACCAGAGCAGGGTATAATTAGGAGCTAAATGCTGCTTTAAGTCAGAATGTGGTTTGCAAGCATTTCCAAAGGACAGCCAGTCTTGTGGTTTGTGGTTTTTATCATCAAATGTAAAATTGCACAGTTGAAGAGGAGTGGCACTGACTCATAGAGTTCAGAATATCCAGGAACCTCATCCGCTAAAGCATTCATGTGGTCCAATATGTCAGAAGTAACATATTCATGTTTTTTCCAGATAGTGGACAGGCTGCAAAAAAGAAGTAGGTTCAGCAAAGTTGTAATTTTCTACACCCCACTATGTTTTGAAGAGAAAAACACACAGGAAAGTCCAAAAACCCAGGGGATCAGATTTTCTTTTTGAATGCACGCCAACAACAAGGATGTGAATGTTGGCCTATGGTGTAAAGAATGGCAAGTGACCAAAACAAGTACATAAAACAAACATTTGATTTTTTACTCATAATAGAAGTGCTTTATGGCAACCAGAGTAAATATTATCTGAGTATTATTTATCACCCATGTGATGAAGTGTGATCTGAAGGGTAAAATATCCATTTTTAGCAGCATTTACCTCAATTTTTACACACTGAGGGATCAGCTAACAGCATTATCTGATGACTCAGACACTGATAAGGTTTGTGGTTCCTGTGAGATTTGGGACCAAAACATTTATTTTGATTGTCAAAATGTAAAAAAAAAAAAAAAAAAAAAAAAAAAAAAAAAAAAAAAGAATGAATTGTAATTAGTAGTTGTACGTGAGTGTGTTTGTTTCTGGATGCTTAAATGAAAACTTACTGATTGTTTGTTATTGAATTACTTATTAAAAGGGTAATTTGCCTTGAAATTACAACCATTAATTACAAAAGCCAATTTTTGCAAAGCAACACATGGACATAAAATGACAGGTTTGTTATAAATCACAATTTAAAACTCAATATTAACATTTTAGTTTATATTTGTTTATCAATAGAGATTTTATCCACTGTGTACAGAAAAGAAAGATGGATTTCAAAGACTTTTTCTCACTGAACTCTATCTGTGATACAATCAGGTAAAATAAAACAAAGCACAACCTGCAACTTCCTCGTGATTGATTAGCGCTGAGACAATCAGTGTGCTGAAACCTAAAAATCTTCCCTGAGAACATTTTTAAGAGCCTCTTATGTCTGATTTGCTGCAGGAGGTTCCAATCAGCACCTGAAAGGATTTTGACCATGTTGGGGATGAGGATGAAGAGGGATGTTTAAAATCCTACTGCTGTTTAGGCTCACAGTCAGCCAATAAACTTCCAGCCACCATCATATTATAAAACACAATCTCTGCTCTGAAAAATTTGTAATCTCAGAACTCAAACATTTTAAACCTGTAAACAAAACTTGTCAAGTCATGTCCAGCTGTTATCGTCTCATCTGTATTCATTTATTCATTTCCTGAAATCACAAAAACTGAGATTTCATTCCCAGTTCACCGTTGACTTGATGATGATTATTATGTTCAGAACTCTGTGGTCTTTGCGGCCCATCTAGACCTTTTGATTTATCAAGACTTTGTTGTTTGCTTTTCTGATGAAAATTTACCTCACAAGGAATTTAACTCTCGAAGTCACTGCATGGCATTTCAGGAAATGACTTTGGTAAACCACAACTTTCTGAAAAAAATAAATAAATAAAAAGAAAGAAAGAGGAAAAAATGTACAAGTCTGTTTACACTGATGGCTGATTGTCCCAGAAACTATATCTTTGCTCAGGGCCTCAATTTTAATTTTAAAACATTTCTTTTGTCTCATGTTACTTGACATTTAAAATCAATAAATGTCCCCTGATACAAAAACGTGTCCTTACCATAAAAAATAACTAAAGTAATGAGAAAACTGAGTCTTAACTAAAACTGTAACTTTGTGTGATGTATTGTATAAAATTCTGGTGGTTAAGCACAACAAGAGCAGCCTAAATGCACGTCTGTCTTTGCATATATACATATATATGTATAAATATGCAGTTTAAGTAATCAAGCTGCAGTTTTTGATGACAAATCCAACTTGTGGTTTCTTCAAATAAAGTTTGTATGTCTAGCTGCCAGTGGTGGAAACACACAGATTCATGATATGCATTTCTCTCTCTCTCACTCTCATTTTTTTTTTTTAATTTTGGCACACACGCAAAAGCAGTCAACAAAAAGAATACTGTGTGTTGGAATCAAATGCTGTAAATAAGAATGTGCATGTTCCTCTCCGTCAGAGTCGTGTTTACTTTTTGGAGGTTAGGACTCTTACCAGAGGGTTAGTACATAAGCTTGTTTTAATGTAATATTTCAGATTTAAATTCAGCTGTGTAAATTAGCTGACTGTTGCCTGTATGGATATATGTATATGTACACACATGTATACAGGTAGAGGGCAGTAATATTTGTGCTTCCTCAGTAAATTCACCAGACTTTGTAATTATTTCCAAATTCATCTTAGTTGAACTTTCACCTGAACTAACACTGAGCAGTTATTTAGATGAAAATAGTGTTAACGGCTCAGGAGCTGTCAGTGGAATATTCTACATTGGCATAGTTAGTACAGTAAACAGGTTGTATCTATCCTTGTTTGCCTGTGGTCAAATGTTGTTCCGTCTGTGGTTGTTTACTGTGAGAAGCCATAAATGTCTTAATTCTGTAGGCCTATTCATCTCTCAGACTGGACATCCTTATATCTGCTCTGAAAGTAATGAAAATATTGATAGATTGAGGTATTGTGGGTTTGTATGGAGAAAATCTTCAACGACTTGGTATTTTACAGTTTATTTTTAAGCTTGCAAAATTGTGCAGTTGCATGAGACAATGTCAGCATGTAGCTTTTTACTCCCCAAAAGTCTTTCCTTGAGGTTTATAAGTTGTTAAAAGTCTGTAAAATATCATAATTTAACTGCAGTCGGTCTAATATAGTGTAATTTCTACTTTTTATTTCACATGTTTTCACACTTCACTCATGTTAGAGGAACATTATCTACACTCTTCTTCCATAAATTTATTTTCAAGCAATAGTTACCAGTAGAGGTGGGCGATATGGCCTAAAAATAAAATCTCAGATTAATTTTTTCTTTTGTTCCATTTCCGATTTTCCCCTACTTATTAAAGCCGATATCCCTGATTTGAAATTGCCTAGCTTAGACTGTCAACGATGTCACAGAACTCTCAGCCCCTGTGTCACAATTTGTCCTCTCATCCTTACTGAGACTTGTTTGTGTCCCATTAAATTATTTTCCTTTTTGACCTATGCATTGATCCAGTTCTTACTTCATAGGAGTGGAAACCAATTTAATTTCTTTACTTTCACATGTGTGACCTGTTTCTTAATCTAACTGCTGTGCCCATGGAGTTAGCTGTCATAAGTAAAAGGATAGAAAAAAAGAAATAGATAATATCAAAAGAAGCTGCTGTGTTTTAGCTGCTCCTTCTGGGTCTTTGTATTGATTAGGTGTATATGTGTTGCATTTTTCCTGCATTGTGGCGCCAATAAAAGCCACAACATAAACCACAATTTCATTTTTTTGTGCACTAAACAGTTTTTTTTTTTTTTTATATTCAGACATGTTTTTTATTTTTCCTGTCTTGCCACACTGTTAAAAATGATTGTGGCACTTTTCAATACGGTCAAATCCATCACTGTCCGAAAGTGATCTGTGAATAAACACCGAGGCTGTCAGAGTAAACTGTTAGAATGAAAAACGTTTCTACACCTGAGGCAACATGTCAATTGCAAACACAAAGTTCAAGGACTGAAAATACATAACTAGTCAACACAGAACATTTTTTTTTGTCTGTTTTAACATTACGCTCATTCAAGCAGTCAATTTACTGACCACAACAACCACAATAGAAGCTGCAGCTATAAACAAGATGTAAAACTCAAACTGTTCAGTCAAAAGAGAACAAAAAAAACAATCTTTTTTTTATTTTACTTTTGCATTATGGCAGTGAAGACAGAAATAAATACACTGCTTAGCCCATAAATGTTTTTGACAAATGCACTGATGTGGTTCACTGCAGTCTGACCTTCCAGATACATAAAATGCTGTTTAACATTCCAGGCCACTATGTTACTAACATTTGTATTCCCTTTCATAAAATGTCACTAGTGTTCTTTTTTAGACCATATTTCCTGGGGGGAAAAAAAATTGTCCTGTTCAAAAGACTAAAAGTAAGGGTTGCAAAGAGCAGTTACAGGGTATTAAAGCACCTGAATAAAGAAAAGCGTGTCAAGCTTTAACCCAAGAGATGAATTTCATTCTCATTCTTACAAGAAAGATTTAGAGTAAAATGTCTACACAAGTACAGCAGGGCCTCGTGTACAGTAAGTACAACTAAATGTTTGTCATATTTTTATTATTTTTCATTATTTTCATTATTTTTACTATTTACACTCAAAAAAGTGAGTCAAGTCAGTTGTTGATTTCACATTTTATTTTCAAATAACACATAAACTGGGTGTTTGTTGGTTTAAATATATATCACATTTTTCCTACATAATAAATACATGTTTTATGGACACCATTTATTTAAGCTTTTTCACTCGGATACCTTTTTTTAACCAAAAGGTGGCATTAATGAGACTTCAGCTGTCTTAAGCAACTAAACGGCAGCCATGACCTAATGTGGAAGCGAGATCGCCTGTCATTTAGAGGACTGGGGCTTAATCCCTGGTGCTGGCAGGCTATGTGTCAAAGTATCTTTGGGCAAGATATTAAATTATTCTTCTTACTTTCAAGTTAATGTGTTTTAATTATATGGAACCTGTTGGCATAAAAAACAATATTAAGTCTATAAATATTTTTTTATAATGGTACCTAAACAAAACATAAGTTGTATTGCCTGTTGATTTTGTAGTTTAAGTCACTTTATATTTAGACTTTACATAAAACAACAATCTACTCTTCTGCTTTTTACTTGAATTCTTTTCTTTTTGCTCTGTCTTTCAGGGTTCTGCAGATGATGTCCTAACAAAAGAAGAGCAGATTGGCCTGCTGGTCATGGCTAAACAAAAATGTGAACGGAACATCAGGTCAAAGACCAAAATTCCAGGTGAGAAAAGGAAAAGCTTATGGCTTCGTAACAATAACATTCTGAGTAGATTTTCATGTCCAAGTAGATTTAGTGGCCGTAAAAGGATCGTTTCAGATGCCATTTAGTTATTAGATATTTCTACATATTTTAGTTGTTTCTCATTGATTTTTATTTATTTTGTTTTTGCAATGATGTTGCTAGTCACTCGACGCTTGGATATGGATATGTGTCATTGTGGGGAAGCAGTTCAGAAACACAACCAGTTTAGTTTTTTGTGTTGGAGACATGACAGTTACAGTCCAGAAGTCTGCACATAGTGGTTTCAGAAAACTTTCTGCAACAGCCTGAGTTGGTAAATCATAAAGTGAGATGACTAAAACTAGAGTTTGGTGCTATAATTGCAGAGTCCTACTTTGTTTCTCAATCATGTGTTTCACAAGAAGATTATGATGAAAGTAGATCAAGTAGAACAATTGTTTTATTTGTTAATATAATCTGAGTAACAGAGGAAGTTTCTCAGAAATTTCTAGCTTAAGATTTTCAGTGGGAAGTACAAAACAGAGTCCTTTGTTACAGATTTTCAATTTGAGGTATAAATCAGAGGATGCCATCAGACTGAAGATGAGTAACTGAGGGGAAAAAAGCTGGTGTAAAGAAGGAAATAACAAACATCCTGTCAGATGATCTGTGGGAGCGTGACTGTCACATGAGCAAAAGCAAGACTGTTTTGGTTTCCTAACTGAATGTGGTTAGTGGCTTTTATGAACGCGAGTGCTGATTTATAAGAACTTACATTCCCTCTTATAATAGTCAACCATTGTGCATACTTCAGCTCTGTGCAGTAAAAATATTTAAAATGTTATTGTTATGTTCAAATCCAACAGTTAGAGTTGCTGCTGAGCTGTACTGGTGATTACAGTAAAAAAATACTCACTTTGTTTCCGTTGTTCTCCCAGTTGTTTTCCTGAGGCTGGGATTGAAGGCAAAAGCTGATCCTTGGGTGTATTAGTGTCCTGGTTTTGTGTATTATGGGTGTCCAGAGATCATCATTTTCCACCAGACCCCCTCATCCACTGCATCTGTGGTTACTCTATTATTCTCAGTTGATTGTTAAGGGAAGGGTTTGGATTCTGCTGCAAAGCCACTCATAATATTTTCTCTTCAACCCCAGTAACATTGTGGTCGCCTTTAGGTTTTTTGACCCTTCAAATGATACCCTTTGTAAATGAAACTCATAATTAAAAACATACCAGAACACAAAAGCTATTGTTAACTATTATTATTCCCTGTAGTCACATTCCATGTGTGGTATTACTCAACTTTTCATGGTTTTGATAAATGTTCATAAATCTCAAATTAGATTTAAAAAAAAAAAATTAAGAGTTTTTACCACTGAAAACTTTGGGGACTGAAAAGCATCTTGTGTTTGCAAAGAGTATTAAAAAACACAGTGTTTTTTCTCCAAGATGTCCAAAGGTGATAATACATCACAGAGAAATCAAACATCAGAAGATTAAAAGGTTCTTGAAAGAGTCTGTTTTGTTCCTTTTAGTTTGTCTTTAATCTTTTCTGGCATGTCTTGTGGCCTGCAGGCCTGCTTTCACTCTACATCTATTTCAACAATTTTGCACTTTCTTTTTCTTTTTAAATTAACATTTTGAGAAGCTTTTTCTCCTGCAAAAATCTGATGACTGTGATGGATGCAGTGCCCTAAAACTGCTAAAACGAACATTCTTGTTTCTAGCAACTGCTTTGCTTAGATTTACTTGAACGTGAGTAAATCATTTATTCAGCATGAAGTCTGGACATCAAAAGACGTGACTGTAAATGTGCCAATCAATAAATAAATTAGTGAAATGACGACTCGTTTACGCAGATGAGTTAATCTGAAGTGTTGAACGAGTGCATGTTGCAGGACTTGGATGATAAAAGAAATACCTTCAAAGTACTAAAAATTTGTACTTCAAACTCAACATACCTGGTTAAGACTTTAATCTCTTTCTGGAGAACAGTCTTTCTGTCAAGTGTCTTAAAGCTACTGTCAGTACATGTGAAGCAGCTGTGGTACAGTGACAGATGGGATCAGGTGTTTTTCACAAGGCTTAATATCAGAATTCCCTTAGATAAAAAACTGAGCCCAGAGAATCTTCAGGTAAAAGTTAACAACTTACAGTTATTTCCTCAACAATATTACAAAAATATTAGCAAAACAAAAAGGTCAAGCGTTTGTTGCCCTGTTTTTGTTTAGCAGTGTGTGTGTGTTTGTGCTTGGATGAGTGAGAATCAGGGTTAAAAAAATGATAAAATGGCCAACTGTTTGTCATGTATTATCTGATGTTGATCATGCATCCGTAAATGGTTTACAGCACCTAATGAATTCAGTTTAGCATGATTATGTAAAAGGACTTGGCTTCTCATTATTTTCGAGTTTACCAAGTTCACAGCTGACTTCAGAGAAAAGCAGCAGGAAGTCTCAGCGAATCAAACTCTAATGATGATGGTTAACACTTACAGTTGTGGTCTGCTCTGTTGAATAATAATATATCTGTCTTCTTTTTATGACTCTCAGTTTGTTCTTCATCATTCCTCCTGAGGGTGAAGAGTTCTTCCGATACAAGTTGTGATGGTTTGGTTAATTTCAATTCAAGTAATGATTGTGAATCTGATGAAACCAGCACAATCCCCCATCCTGAGCAGCATAAACTGGTGACAGTGGAAAGGAATGACTCGCTTCAATAGGAAGATCAACAGCAGATGATCTCGACTGAATGGAATGAATGAAAAAGAGTTATAATTTTGATGGAAGAAGAAAGTGAGTGAGAGTTGATGGTAGCAATAATAATGAACACAAACAGGGAGTGTAAATAAAAGTAAAGGTAGCAGAATGAAGAAATGTCTGTCAGCAGTTTAAAGAGGCCCTTCCATTAAAATCCTTTTTTCTGAGGTTTCTGTTGAATATTTTAGCTCCACAGGTGTTCTTACCTTCATAGTGGGTGTGAAAACAGGTCATGAACTTCTCTTTCAGTTTGTATCTCTCAAACTACGCAGGTGGCGATAACACCCGAGTTCGAACGGCCGGTACTTGTTTTGTTACAACTCCTTTGTTTGTTAGTATTCATCAGCTCCCGCAGTTGAAACCACGCCTAGCATGCTGCTGGCTAAAAGCTGTAGCATAAAACGTAACAAACAAGAAGAGAGATCATCTGATGTTGCCATGCGCAGTGGGGTAGGAAACAGTAGCTTGTTAGCCAATCTGAGTCCAGCAAATTTAAATAAAGAATATGAACAAACTGCTGCCAAAGCCTGATGGAACGTGATGGAACCAGACGAATTTTCATGCAGACAGATTGAAAGGTCTGTTAATCAGTGTTTCCTGACGTTTTTTAGATATAAAATGTGTCATATTACTGGTTAATACTTAAGAAATAACCACAAAGTCCTGAAATTTGTATGAAATGGCCTCTTTAAGCCTATTGCAGATAACTTTTTTTTTAACTCTTTAAAATTGTTTATTCATTTATTTTTTCATTTTGTTGTTTCAAGCAAGTTTCTATATTATTTTATTTGTAAATGCAGAAACTTGAACTTGTTTGGACAATTGATCAGAAACCTTCTGGCTAATTCAACCCTGACTGTAGGATTGATGAAGAAAAGGTGAGTTTAAAGCCTAGTCTGTAAAAGTAGACAAGATGTTTGACTCATCAATACAAACTGAAAAGTGGTTTGATAAGAGAGGAGCTCGATAACTGAAAGTTCTGCCTCCACTTTTAATTTTGGTGCACATGAGATCTGGTGCACACAAGAAACCAGCTTTTTTTTTTTTTTTTTTTTTTTTACAACTGTATCCACTAGGGGCTTCGTACGGAGCCAATGAAGTATGGAGAAATGTGATCTCATCATCAGAACTCTGACAACGGCATTTCAGATCAGCTGGGGGTTTTACAAAACTGTTCGAACACCCTGATAAGAAAGAATTGCAAAAGTCAATCCTAGAAGAAATAAATGCATGGACTAGTTTTTCTGCATCGCTTTGGGTCAGAATGCATCTAATTTTAGCAACGTTATGCAGGTGGGAGGCAGCAATCCTGCTAACGTTTTTTTTATATGAGAGGTAAATCATAAATCCTGTTAAAAATAACACAGAGGTTCCTTACATTGGTACTGGAGAACAAATTAACACCATATAAAGTGACTACACAGTCTGTTCTTAAAGTACTCAGATCCAAAAAGCATAACCTCTGGAAATTAAGTGTCATCCAGGTTGTTATAAAAATAAGTAAAATTCCTGATAAATACCCAAAGACTTGAGGAACAAACCATTTAAAGTATTCACTTAACATACCTTACTGAGAACATCGACATGTCAGCACACAGGAGACAAGAAAACAACAAGAGCTGAGAGAAGGACGAGCGGCAAGCATTTAACAAAATAAAACACCTCTTCTCAGAAACCTTCACTGTAAAGCGACATCAAATAAATCCGATATGCGATACAGCTGCGTCAGCTGTCCCTTTAATCTGCTGGTGTATAATCTTTGTCAGATTATAATAACATCACCCGAGACGTCTCATATATCTAATTATATTTCAAATTAAAATATGGCAAAATATTTTACAGCTACACAAAACACCTTCTATTGAGGATAAACTTGTGCACACAGATCCTGTATGATCAAGCACAAATGAAAACAAACATGATTCATTTAGCAAACATACAATGTGGCTTCATAAACATAAACATTTGATCTTCATACCTGATGCAGCATGTGATTTATCCTGTATTTAGTTGCTTTTCCTGACCTCTTTGAAAACATTTCACTTCATAAAATCTAATGAAATTAGACTAATAAAATTACCTAAATAAGCGAATATGATTCCCCTGACATGTTGGACCTTATCCCTGGATCAGCACGTGCTCTGTGGAGTCATTTTATAGGCATTAATATTGTTTGTTTAAGTCATACAAATTGTTTTTATGTCCTCATTTCTATCTGTATTTCTGTAATGTGGAAAGAAGCTATTATGTAGAATCTCTTTTTTTTTCTCTCGAAGAAATTTAAATCAATTTGGACAAAGAAGCACTAATGTTTTGTAAAGTTCAGCATAAGCATTTGTTTTAAAATCTTTATTATTTTATTTTTTGCATTAAAAAAATTGTTACTTGTTTTTCTCTTTGGACAGTATGCGTGAGACCCTATTGGGGGGTTTCTCTACTGCACAGATCGTCTGAGGGTGTTGCTGGGTCTGTTAGAGCCACTTTGCAGGTCACAGTCCCGAGTGTTTCAATCTGGAATCAATGTGGTCTTAAATTTCTTCAAGTCCTCATTCAGCCCAGTGTTTTTCCTTTAGGCATGTGTTCTTGTCTTTTGATTTTCATGTCCCAGGTTGCATCCAGGGTGCTGTTTGGTGTGATAGATCCTGGCCTCCATTACTCTTTTGCTAAGTTTTTGCTCATTCATTAAAAAATGTCTCCAAGGTGTTTGTCATAACATTTCTTAGCCACAGGTAGGATTTCTTAATACCAGCCATTTCTTCAATTTGCCAGTGGAACATGCAGTAGAGAAGCTTATCCTTCCTCTCTGGTTCCTCCTCTTCCTCACTGGATTTCTGCTACCAGAGACATTCACTTAGAAAGTCTTTGCTGGGGGTCATCTTCCTCGTGTAATCCCAGGTCTTTGTTCTTTGATCCTCAATAGTACCTCAGATACTCATAAGTACTAAGCCTCCCTAACGCTTACCATATCCCGTATGGTTTTCTTTCTTCATGTTTTCATGGCTAGAATCCTGCATCAGACAAAAACGGGACAGAATTCCCCTCATAAAACTCCAACAGCTGATCTCCTCACTTCCCCGATGTTTACTGATGCTAAAAGAATGGTAAACATGGTAAACAACACCCTATTCCAGCTTTTCTGGATTTTTTTTAAAATGAACTAATATTCTTGATAAAAATATCTCAGTATTTGACATGTTGTTTAGTTTCTACTGAAGTAAAATATGAGTTTATAAGATTTGCAAATCATTGCGTTCTATTTTAAATTTACATTTTACACAGTTTCACAATTTTGGGGGGAATTTGAGTTGTATTTTGCTGCAGCCTTTCATTTCATATTTATTCTGTAAATACACAAAAGTTATCATTACATTGCTGAGACAATGTTTTCTTTAAGGGGAAATTTTGAGGTTTGCCTGGAGAGGACAGAGGAGGGATGTGGGTTCAAATCCCTAAACCTTTGCAGTGTGAAAATAGCTCAGGCCTGAAGCTTGTGGCTTTGGGTGTAGAATAACATCAAGAGTCATTATAAAAGGTTGTATGCATCAGGAGAAAATGCAATATGTGTTTTGACATCTGCAGGTCAGAATCAAATACCGTAAGTTGAGGGGGAAAAAAATGTTGTATAAACCCCAGTGACATCACTAATACCAAAGTCCACTCATAGTCACGTTTATATTTAAATCGTGGTCAACAATTTTACTGGAAATTGCCTGCTTGTGTGTGTTTAGTCCCTAATTTAAGCCTGTTAGTAGGTGGTCCAATGGTAATAAAATCTATGGCAAAAAGTAGAGCAGCAATTCCACTTTTAATCCCAGGATATGTGGTCAGTGTGATTTTTGAAAACTTAACTGTGTTTTTCTCACATCAGAGATCTGTAAGAAATCCGCCAGCACCGCTCCGTCTGCTCTTTAATTTCATGCTCCCGGTGACAGGCAAATAAAAAGTCACCATAGCGTCAGATGCTCTTATTTATTTATTTTTACAAAAATAATGAATCTGTTTCATAGAGAGGATCGTTTCAGTTCTATGTACAGCTACTTATTAGTGGTTAAAGTGGGGCAGATGTTTCCAATAATACTACATAAACGCCAAGCCATACCGAAGGTTTTTGCCAAAACTTTGTGGCAAAAAGAATTTTGTTCCCCCTTTCTGAAAGCTGAGACTGCTGAGATCCATAGTATGGCTGATAATGGCTTGCATATATACTTATTTGTGAAGAAGAAATGTTCTGGAGTGAACTATGTCTCTATAGCGTAGTAATTTGATTTATCTGTAATAGCTTACTTAAGGATGCTACAATGCTGCCACTGTTTATAGAACCTTATGAGATGCATGCTAAAACTATTCCCATACAACAATAAAACCTGCATAATGTTGTCAGTGATGACGCTGTTATTGGAAATTTAGAGCCACTAACAATCAAGTCATGACAAAATCTCCTGGATTCAGTTGACTGTGCGCTCCCAGCCTGATGGGAATTCCATTATTTCATGTCTTGATTATGTTACAACCAATAGGAAGCAATGTGTTTCATTCAGACGAACTATAATTCCTGTAATGCAATTAAAACAAGTCTTATTTATTTTGAGATTTGCCACAAATTACAAGGTTTCTTCAAAGTGATAATTTATACAAACACACAGATCATCAGCATCTGGTCGGCGTTTTTTAAAAGGACAACATAAGGCCGTAAAGCATGAGGTAGTGCTTTTCTGATGAATGGCTTTCGAGATTTCCTGAGATGCTGAAATCGTGAGCAAACAGCATTTTGTGGGTTCATTTTTTTTTAAAGTCAGCATTGTTTTTATCTCTGCAGATGGTTTCTGCTCACCAGAGTGGGATGGCATTGTTTGCTGGCCTGAGGGACCGCCTGGAAAGCTTGTATCAACATCTTGTCCAGACTATATTTACGACTTCAACCACGAAGGTAAAATCAGCCCTGAATAGAGTAATGATGTGGTGACATTCCTGTTCTACCATAACCGCAATTCCAAAAAAAGAATAGACTGTGTGTAAAATGTAGATAAAAACAGAATGCTTTGATTTGCAAAGTTGATAAAGTCATATTTTCTTACCAATTGAAAAGATGTTGAAATGTAGATATTGTACCATTTTGTTGAAAATATGAGCTCATTTCAAATTTGAGGGCTGAGATACATCTTAAAAATTGGAACAGAAATGACAAAAGGCTTGAAAAATTAATTGACACAATTCAAATAAAATAAAATATCATTTTTCCATATTCAGCTTTAATAGGGTGGCTGTGGCTCAGTGGTTAGAGCGGTCGTCCTCCAATTTGAAGGTTGGTGGATCGATCCCGGCTTCCACCGCCGCATGTCGAAGTGTCCTTGGGCAAGACACTGAACCCCATGTTGCCCCCCGATCTGCGTATCGGGTTGTGTGAGTGTTAACCCCTACCCTCTCCCCCTGGTTTACATATCGGGTTGTGTGAATGGGTGAATGCAAAACCTTGTAGTGTGAAAGCGCTTTGAGTGGTCTGAATGACTAGAAAAGCGCTATACAAATACAGGACATTTACCAATAGGCTTTAATATGTAAGATATTACCATTTAAAGCCTGATATTTGAAATATTAAGTCACAAAACTGAATTGATTATTGGATAACAATATGTAAGTGGTCTTGCTTTATATTTTTAGTTAGTTTAGTTTTATTTGTGAGGCTAAATTACAGTTTCAAATTTATAAATAAAACCTCATTTCTGCCCTTATCTTTTGGTATCCAGGACTGGCATACCGTCGATGTGACAACAACGGAACGTGGGAGCTGGTTTCAGTCAACAAGACGTGGGCCAATTATAACGAATGTGCAAAATTCCTTCATTACAACTATAGCCATGAAAAGGTGAGGTCCTTCTCATTTTAGCATTTGCATGCTCACGGACACAGTAACATGGCCTTCTGTCTCATTAGGAGCAACAGCATGACTGAATCTCTCTGACAAAACTAATAAATGACAGACATTTAGTGCTGCACTTAGAGCCTTTAATTACAATTCCTTTCAAATGACTAACTTTTGCAATATGCCTTCTCATTAGTGTGCTATGTGAATAAACAATTATCATTTCTAAGGACATGGGAATTTAATGATAGAGTGGCAGCATGGTTACTTTGTGATAATAATTAGCTAAAATTCAGTTCAAATACAAATTAAAAGCAGTGTCACTCTTAATAGGAAATTGCAAAATTGGACACTCATTAATCATGGCATTACTCGTCACAGCATTTTTTTTTTCTTAATTAAATCAACTTATGTCTGGACGTTGCTTCAAAACATAATTGCTTCAATCACAACTCATAACCAGAACAATGCTGTTCTAGCTTTTACTCAGTCTTCAGAAAAGAATTTCTCAAGAATCTGTTGGAACGTTTGCTCCAGTTTAACTACAAGAGCATCAACGAGTTTGGGGAAAAATGGCTGGAGATAAGACCCGCCTCACCCTCATCCCAGGTGTCCTGGAAGTGTTTGATTAGTTGAAATTTGCAGCCCTTCACCAGCATGCTCAGCACTGACCCAAATCTCTCTTTCAACTACCGTCACTCTGAAAAAAAGACATGTTTATCACAGAGGAAAGCTGCAATTCTCCGTATCCTCTACTGTTTTTGTAATTTTATTATTATTTTATTGGCATTCCTATTTTCTTTCATTGAAACCAGATCATGGAAAAATGTTTAGGGGCTTTTTGTAACCACATGGGGTTTGTTTGTTTTATTCTTTGTCATAAATTGCAGTTTTTAAAGGACCCAAATAGCAGACAATAGAGACAGAAAGCTGAACTGAACAAAAAATTCTAAAGTAAAACAAAGGGCTGGCAAGGCAAGCACATAATATACTCAGGAGCTCACAGGAAAGTAAAACAGAAAGCACAGAGGACACGCTAAGTGAAAAAAGATAAGATGATAGCAAATTAGTGACCAAACGCAAACAGTCAAGCCCAACAATGGACAGAAGAAACTCAGGAGTGAGATATGAGGATGGTGATTAGTGGGTGAGAACAGCTGGACAATAGGTAATAAACACAAAGAAACAAACAAAGAATATGAGTAAAACACACATCTATAAAAAGGTACCCGAAGACTCAAACCAAAACCCAAACACTCAAGTCTTAAATGTTTTGAAACTAGTGCTCATTAAACACTGCTTAGAAGGAAACAATCAAAGAGTAGGAGTTAATTTAAAGATACGTTAATAAGACATTCAATATAATACCCCATTTTTTACCCTATGTAATAGAACAACATGACAGATTGTATATGTTATCTTCTGTTTGTTACTTTAAAGTTAAATTGACAGTACATTTATTAACCTCTCTTAACCATTTCATGGATGAAATATCATATCCACCATCAGGATGTATTTTCTTAAACATCTTTTATTTATCTATAGTCACACGTTTTGACCACAAAACATGTACAAACATGTGTATTATTTCATTTTGACATTATTCTTACTGCCACTGGATAGAGTGGAATGACCAATGTGTAAGTTAACCAAAAAGACCTAAACATGTGCAATAATAGCTGCTAACTGTGGTGACAACATGAAACATCGATGACTCCTCCCACCATTTTTCTGTCTCCATGGTTGTGTGATAGTTTTCTCTTTTTTGTGATTTTGGCATTTCTGTGTCTTCCTGAATCTTCCCTCCTAATTTTCTGATGTATTTTCTTCCATGTCTTTGGTTTCATTTCTGTTCAGAATTTGTGAAGTACAACAATACTTTTACTATACAAAACAATTATTGCCACATTCATGTCAGAATTAAATCAATCTCCCAAGACACAAGAAACAGTTTTAGTGCTGAAACTCAAAGGAAATCCCAAAGTCAGAAGGTAAAGGAAGACCAAACTCTGATTTTGGGTCATTTTTACCATGAAGCTACAAAATGCAAGTGTTTTTTCTATATTTTAGATGTTTATACTGATGTTTTTTGGGGTGTTTTCCCTGAAGGGATCACTTCCAATAGTTAATGATGAATAAATAAGCACAGACTGAGCTAACAAACCTAAGCACAGCAAAACTAACATACTACAGACTGTATCACCACAACTGAGACAAGCTTTCCTGGCACAAGAATCTGATTATAAATAATAACAGAAGTGCAGTATCTCATTACAAGACAAGGGGCTCTTTGGCATGTTGACACAAAGACAGTTTAGTTATTGGTACAGATATGTCGTCCCCATGGTGCCACCAGCCTGCTGCTGAATGATCCCCCCCCCCCCCACCGCCCCCCATCTTCCCCGCCCAAGCCTCTCTCAGCTCTCTCCCTAATGTTACAAGCTGCTGCATCAGCAAACATAAAAAAAAAACTGAAATATTTCTCTCGTCAGCTCAATGAGGCTATGAGACAGAAGCTGCAACAAATTTTTGGAACTTTTTAAGAAATGCTCAAGTTTTATTTACGCGGTTTTAGATAGGAAGAACCCTTTATAATATTGTATATGATTTTCTTCTACAAATACAATCTGCTAAAATTTGCGATGTAATGAGCTGTTACAATGGTATGTTCTGTAAAAATCTCACATTATATATAATGAATTATATGTATAATGTATATATTTTTGTCTATTTTGGTGACTTTCTAATAAATGACTCCTCTCCTACAGGAGGTCTTTCACCGTTTGTATCTCATCTACACGGTCGGGTACTCCATCTCTCTGGGATCACTCATGGTTGCTGTTGTCATCTTGGGTTATTTTCGGTGAGTCTGTGCTGCCGCTGAGATTTTTCACTCAGATTTTTTAAACGTCAGACATTGCCAGGAGAGAGATTTTGACAGTGGCTGTGTCCAAATTCAGGGTCTGCATACTTTTGCATACGAGAACTGTCCAAATTCCAAGGGATTCATCAAATACTTCCTTGAAATGCGTACTAGTTTTCCCCAAATTTTAAGGATGGGTCTGGTGTATCCTTTCAAGTCCTACATATCCCACAATTCTTTTCAGCAATTCGGCAGAGAGTTTAAACCAATGACGGACGAAGCGAGAAGAGAAGTTGCGCAGAGGGAGAGGAGTTTGGATTCAGATGTAAGTTTAAAAAAAACTGGCGGTAAAAAAAATAAATTCTTATTAGGTCTAATTAGGTCTTTGGTTTTAGCATTGATCATGTTTTTATTGTTTACATCTCTAAAAACATTCCCGTTCGTACCTCCTGTGTAAGTATTTACACAAACAGGTAATTTCTTATTAGTGATTTAAGCTTTTTCTCTCAGCAGTATGCAGACCCTGAATTTGGACACAGCCATTGTGTCAGAAATTAGGCGGCATGGTTAGCAAAAACATTCAACATGAAAACAAGTGTTTGTTGATGGCATTTTTTTTAATGTTTTTATAGTATAACAGCATGTAAATGTCATGATTAGATAGGTAATAGAAGTATTCAGTTGTTTTTAAGAGGATTACAGCAACAACATTTAGCATACATAACGTCTCAAATATGACCTTTGACCTTTAACATACTGTTATATTGAGCAGCAGTTATTCTCCAGGGTTGCGTTAATACTTGTCCTATTTTGTGACACAAAAAAGTAGAAAATCCTCTTTTCTTTTTGAACAGTGAGGACTACTTTGAGTAAAAGACTTCCTTATCCTGATAATATTATGCAAAGAAGTAACTTCCTAAATAGAGAAAACGTGCACAACAAGGTTGATTTTGGATCATTTTTTTACATATATAAATGCAGGGTCAGTATTTGCTCATTTTATGGGACGTACAGAGTATCAGGAATCGATGTGAAGGGACTGTTTACCAATGTTCCCACCAGCATAACTTACTGTACAGGCAGTCAGTCAGAGGGTTTTTGGAATGGTTCCAACTGGCACCGGGAAATATACGTGCCAAATGAGTTTAATAAGTTATCCCAGGGGCACCATCTGACATTCTGGCACCGGGCTTCGAAGTGCTTCAGCCATGTCTCCCCTTCAACACATCAGCTTTTAGAAAGGAGAGCTCATAAATGTTTTCCAGAGAGAGCAAAGGGATATTTTACATTAGCACTTCTGTGTTCTGTTTTTTTCACCAGGGACATGTGAGCTAGATTAGTTTTCCTGAATCAATAGTTCTCTGAGGGCACCTTGTCAGCTCATTAATGAGATTTAGTGACAGAAATTGGGGACGGAGTTGATTGTGGATACAGAGGTTTAATTTCAGTCTCCAGTAAGTGTTTAAAATTTAAAGTTTTAGAATTTTTTGGCACTCATAAATATTCAGTAAATATTATCCTTGCCGTGTTTCAGGACTGTTAACCTTTCTGTCTGTTGAACCAGCAAATTAAGTTCAATGAGTCATGACGTCAAAGGTCACCCCACAGTAAAATGTTTCGGATGTTTGACGGACAGAAATTTGCATGTTTTTGCAACTGCTCAGCACATGCTTGCAATTTGTTTGACAGCATACTTGGAACATAGCGATCTGATATTGGTGTGTTTTCCCAAAATCTTAAGAATGTGTCTCAGTCAGCTTGGAGCTCAGCTGGCTCTGGTTAAGATGAGTACAGTTCATGTTAATGCTAAAACACTTATGCACACTAACATAAAAAGTGTGCAAACATTCTCAACATTTTATTAACAAATTGTTCAACCTTGCTTCTTTTTTTTATTTCCTTCTCAGACGGTTGCACTGCACCAGAAATTACATCCACATGCACTTATTCGTGTCCTACATGCTACGAGCTATAAGCATATTTGTGAAAGATGTTGTTCTCTACTCCGGATCTGCACTAGAGAACATGGAAAGAGTCACAGTGGAGGACCTCAAGTCCATTACTGAAGCTCCGCCAGCCAACAAAACACAGTTTGTAAGTTAATATTTTGATATTTGTATAAAATAAATGCAACTTTTAGAGCTCAGTTTTCCAATATCAGCAAAAATAAATAAACATGTAATCGGTACTTTGTATTTATGGTATTCTATATGATTCATATAGATTTTTGTTCATGTAATCACCTTTTGACTGTGTTTCATGAACAGATCATTTGATTTTCAGTTCACAAATTTATTATTATTTTTTTATTAAGAAAAAAGAAGAACAGTTATTTATGGCTACTTTAAAATAAGTTTTTTGTTGTAGAACTAAAAAACGTTCCTTTTCTTACGTCTTACTAATTTAAACAGTTTTGTTCAATGACATACATCACATGCGGGTTTGGGTTTTTGTCTGAGTACATATATACATGCAAAGCTTATTTAACTCCCTCTAATTACCGTTCAGATTGTTACCATAATTACACAAACTGTTTTCTCTCCCCAATGCATTTTCCTATTTGGGACAAGAACTGAAAAAATAAATAAATAAATAAATAAAAAACACATATATATCAGTGTGTATATATATCATATCTATATATATATACACACTGGAGAAAAATAACTAAAGAGTCAAGGAAAAGTAAAGTGATATACTGTAGAAATCAAAATGTTATAAAACTGTTTGCCAGTATGTCAAATTCAGTTCAGTGGTGCACAAAAAATCAACAGGTCTGGGAAACGAGCATAAATCCGTTTTACAGACCTTTCTGAGACAAATTAATTGTGAATCAGCTCAAACTATCTGATTCAATTTAACTGTATTTCATTTCAAATCAGGAAGTGGGTGCTCATGGATCTTGATTACAAGATTGCTGTTGAGATTACCTCAAATATGCTCCACTTGCAAATCCTGTTGTTCTGTGGCAACTGTTTAATGATGCTTGACTGCACTGTGATTATTTAGGGACTTTACGAGAAATGTTTGTGTTAAACTCTGACTTTTGCAATCCCAAAAGATCCAAATTCTATCAAAATAAGTCAACATAATGAGTTCACATTACCCTTGTTTCTGTAGGAATATTGATTACCTGACTCTTCTTGTGTGCTATGTTTTGTATAGATTAGCTGCAAGGTAGTCGTGACCTTGTTCATGTACTTCCTGGCCACCAATTACTACTGGATCCTTGTGGAGGGTCTTTACCTCCACAGTCTCATCTTTATGACCTTTTTCTCAGACAAAAAGTATCTCTGGGGATTCACTCTGATTGGATGGGGTAAGTTGTGCTTCATTGCCTGTACTTTATACTTCCATGCTCTTCATCACAACATAATCCTTGACTTGACCTTTTCAAAATAAGCACTACATATGATATGTCATACTGCAAGACCCTCATTACTGAATAAACCATTGAGAGGACCTCTTAGTACTTTGATGATATTGTTATACTAAACAAGTCTTTGTATAGATTCTGCTTAAATGTGGGTTTTACAGTACCTGCATTGTACACACTGTGCGTATAATTTACATAAGCACAGCGCATACAATGTGGATGCTGTCCTACCCAAGTTCCACTTATATGGTTCAAAATATTACATATATATATACGTATATTATAGCTGTTTTCTGACAACATTTTTAAACATTTCATTTTAATTTGTAGGAGTACCGGCTGTGTTTGTAACCGTCTGGGCGACTGTTAGAGCAACACTTGCAGACACAGAGTAAGTCATGTGATTAAAGGAGAACGCCCATTTTTTGCAATTGGGGCCTTATTTATTCTGTGAGATGTGTTTTACTCGTCATCAGTGGTACTTTTTTGCGATTCGTCTCGGAGATTTTTGATTCACACGGCAAACACCTAAACGCCAATAAACGAGAGTTAAATCGGTTTAAAATCAGTTCAAATCCGTTATTTTTTTAATCTGGCCATTTAGATACTCTATTGTTTATTCCGTTCCAGTGCCATTTTGAATCCTGCGCTCATAGAAATGATATTTTTTACAGTGACGGGAGAGTGACGTCATCTCTCCGCGCGCCCATTCTATTGGTGCAGTGGCTTAGCTTCCTTTGTTTATCATTTCTATGAACGCAGGATTCAAGATGGCACTGGAATGGAATAAACAATAGAGTATCTAAATGGCCAGATTAAAAAAATAACGGATTTGAACTGATTTTAAACCGATTTAGGGTCGGCGAACACAGGCCCAACCGACTCTCGTTTATTGACGTTTAGGTGTTTGCCGTGTGAATCAAAAATCTCCGAGACAAATCCGAATCGCAAAAAAGTACCACTGATGACGAGTAAAGCACATCTCACAGAATAAATAAGGCCCCAATTGCAAAAAACGGGCGTTCTCCTTTAATGTTTGTCAATCGTTTACACAGGAATGGTAAAGTCAGATGATTAATGATTAATTTAAAGACCTTCAGCTTTTAGGTCTTAATTCCCTCTGATTATATTCTTATATGAACAAAATAAAGGTTCAATACTGGATTAAAACAAATAAATAAAAAATAAGAACTGTCCCACTAACAGTTAATAAACCAAAAATTAAAAAGTTTAAAAGATGAAAGACAGCTAAAAACACGGGATTTCATTGTTTCAGTAATTCTTAACACACAAGTTCATCCTATCAAGCCACCAAAATGTTAAATTTTTAACAAATTACACACAACCTAATGCAAGAGTCTGTAATAATTCAGTTTGAGAAGGTTTAGCAATCACTCATGGCACTGCAACGAGAAGATGCTGCTGGATCAATTGGAAGAAAGAAGCACCTGAAATGAAATCACTAATCCTAAAGTCAAGGTTTAACACATAGCTTAAAAAAAAAAGCAATCTTCAAATTCAGATGCTAGTACAGTAACTTGCAGAGATGGTTTACAAAGACAAGAAGTTATCATCCACTCCTTGAACTCACCAGGGAGATAACTGTCCTCAAATAACTTGAAGATACAACCACAATCCTCCTCTGATAATCGCTGTCTGCAGTGTCTAAATTATCTTTTACTGTGCAGCGGAGATCTTACAGCCTGTCTGGGCCTGAATCCAGCACTCATTCAGTGGAACTAAACTATATTTTATTTCTCAATCTGTACCAGAGCTAAAAAAAAAATGTACATGTCTTATAAATCTTTTGGGGCAGAAAACCACCCAACAATTAGAAAAATTCAAGCTGTGGTATAGAGTAACACTTGTTAAAGGTGATTTAAGAGGAAGCTGGTCAGGAGGAGGAGATACAAAATATTATGACGATATGAGAGATTAAAGATTTAGAATAATCCAACTCTCCTTTTCCCTTTTTATTCCTGCAGATGTTGGGATTTAAGTGCAGGCAATCTAAAATGGATCTATCAAGTGCCCATCCTGGTGGCAGTGGTGGTGAGTCCAAACTCACAGCTCACACTTAAACCAGAAAATGACAGTGTTTTACTGCATCTGTGGCTTTAACACTGCCAAACGAGAGAATTTATATTTTAATTTTATAATAATTGTTCTACATTCTTTCCTCCAGGTTAACTTTATATTATTTCTGAACATCATCAGAGTTTTGGCAACTAAACTACGAGAAACAAATGCTGGACGGTGTGACACCAGACAACAGTACAGGTACTGAATATCACTATAAATTAAAATCCGGTTTTTTTTCAACTTAGTTTTTTTTTCTTTAACGTTTAATTTCAAATTGTGAATCTTCTCTTTCAGAAAACTGTTGAAATCCACGTTGGTGCTGATGCCGCTGTTTGGGGTGCACTACATCATATTTAATGCCATGCCGTACACAGAAGTGTCTGGAATCCCGTGGTTGATACAGATGCACTATGAGATGCTTTTCAACTCCTTCCAGGTAAAGTCATGGAGGTTTTAATCCTAAAAAGTAGTGGTGCATCTCTCAGAGCCTTTTATGTATTTTTTATTTTCTAAAACATCTGGTGGACTTGATGGGATTTGTCCTCGGGGTTAAAGTTATCACCAAAAAACTGTTGCAAAATGTCAGTTATTCAGTTTTTAGCTGCTGATTTGTGGTAAGATCCTAATTAAGACAAGGAAAATGGCAGAGATAGATGATTGGAAATATCAGTGGTAATGTCAAATTGTACTGCTGAAATGTCACATTAAGTTATTGCTGGGTTAAGGATAATGTGAGTAATATCATTATTTCCTCTTTCAGGGTTTCTTAGTTGCAATTATATACTGTTTTTGCAACGGAGAGGTGAGACATTTTTGTGACTTACATTCATCTCTTTTATGTACCTTTAAGCTTTTAATTAATGGTAATAACTTTTTTCTCCATCAAGGTGCAAGCTGAGATCAAAAAGTCCTGGAGCAGAAGAACTCTGGCCCTTGACTTCAAAAGAAAAGCTCGAAGCGGCAGTAACACATACAGCTATGGACCTATGGTATCACACACCAGTGTTACCAATGTCACAGCCCGAGGACCACTGGCCCTCCATCTCACCACGAGGCTGGGGCCCGTGCCTGTGAACGGCCACCGGAACCTCCCTGGATATGTAAAGAACGGCTCCGTCTCAGAGAACTCTATACCGTCCTCAGGACAGGAACTCCACATTCCTGAAGAGGAGCAGTCCGCTCAAGTGCGGCCCAGTGAGAAAGAAAAACCCCCACCTGTAGTAGAGGAGGAAAGAGAAACAGTCATGTGACCACCAGGGAAAAGTATATTGGAATGAAAAAACACTCTCAGGACAGTCTGAAGGGGATGACTGCATGCATCAGCACTGCCAGTATTTAGTTTTTTTCTCCTGTGAACGGAGCCAGAACTCGACCAGCTGATGAGGCTCTATGGGTAAAAAGAACGAACGCATCACTTTTGAAAGCTTACCTGAGGGATGATGAACCTCGTTACCCGTCAATCAACCAACTGTCATGGAGAATGTGTAAAAAAAAGACTTTAGTTTCTTTGTTTCCATCGCTGTGACTGTTAAGATCCAGGTTTATGTTTGCTTATATCATCTTCTGTGCAGAAATGAAACAGGACGTCAGTGGGGACGAGCTCAGCCTCATGTAACGGTCAGACCGGTTCTGAGGTCACTTTGAGGTACAAACAATTTGCATTTATTAAGCGAGATTTGAAGCAAGTACATTTGATTTATAAAAGTCATTTATGCTACTGTATTTAGACATACTTTGATGTTCGTGGCACGGTCAGTCATTTGTCCTAAATTAACTTAAATTCACTTCAATGTAAAAGGGAAATTACTCAGGTAATTGAAGTCCTCTGTTGTTGCACACCTATTTTATATTCTATAAATGGCATTTCAGCATACTCTGTATCTTGCTGGTATGTTATACAAGGAGGTTATGGTTTGGGGGGTTTTATAGAGTTTCTACTGTTTTGAACAAATCAGTTTTCTCCCTCTAATTCTAAATGATCGTGAAGGATTGTAATGAATGTATTCATTTTAAAATTTACCTTAAAAATAACACGCAGGCACAACCAAAGTGTGAAACACAAGAGTCGCGACCATTTCTTTGTAGGCTGTTCTGTGTTATTTGAAATAAAGATGGACGTTATTAATGAAAGTATAATTTGTTCTTATTAGACCCAATTTGAAATCACAGAGTGTAGCAGACAGTTTTATTCTCCAGTTCAAATAATGAGAAATCCAATCATATTTCAGTCCACTGGAAATCAAAGAGTGATATTTGGAGGCAAATTCATTTTTACACAAGGTTGAATAATGTGCTGCTTTTGTTGTTTGTATTCAAGTCACAATGTTTACAGCTCAGAAACACATTCTAATCGTGAGCTATGTGTAAATGTGTATGGATATGCTATAAAGGTGTCGTATATTTGCTCATATGTTGGTTTAAAGAAAGATTAGTGAATACATTTGCAGATGACAGAGGACGTACTGCTTCTTATTAAACATTTCCACAAAACATGTTTTTTAACTCTGTAATTTACTGCAAATTACCTGCAGGATGGGAAATGTAAATATGTCAAAATACATTTTATACCAAAAGAAAAAAAAAACAAAAAACATGCTAATGCCTTCAAAGAAAAATCTATACTGCAAAACAACTTTATAAGTCTTTCACCATCTTTTTAAATGTCGTGGTTTTTAGTTTCCAGTCATTGTCCATGAACATGTTCTCATAAGGGAGTCGTATCTTTTAAAAAAAATGTAAACAGCAAAGAGAGGATCTATTTCTCCCAAAGAAACCGTTGCTTGATGGTGTGTTTTTATCTGTTGCTTACCTGCTTCATCATGGTTTTGTTACAAAGGTGGTTATCATGTACAAATCAGATTAAACTGAGCCTTTTTTTGGGGGGACAGAGCTGTTTGAATGGTAACTTTACAAGTGGTGATGCTGTCAGAGTAGATGCCCAAAATAATGTTTAATTAGCCCTTTAAAGCTTTTTATTGTACAGTTTATACAGAAGTCTTAATAGTAGTATTAGACTATATTTAAAAGAACTTTAACTGAAATATAATTAAGAGTTTTTCAGCCTTTTCAGCAGGTTTCCAAACAGAGAAATGTTAAATTGACTGGGGAGAAAGGACAGAGCGAAGGACGTTTAGAGATATGAAAGACTGACAAACCCGTAATTTTCTATTTTTTGATTGGATTATAGACAACAGCACCATCACTGGAGTTATTTTAAACACGTGCGCCTCACTTTTTGAGGGTGACACATCTATCAGTCAGCTTAAACGTTTCAACAAAATCCTGTTGTGATTGGAAAGGAAGGATGAGTGAATCGCCTACATCTGTAATTACAGACCAAGGTTGAACCATCTTCTTCTTGCTGTGGAAAAAAAGGGTTTTATTCTTTACCAAATTGAATTTTTTTAGCTCATATTCACTGCATCACTCATACTTTGAAACTAAATTTGGCAGTCAGCATCAGGACCAGTCAGCATCCGAGCCTTACAATTGTTTTTTTGAGAAGAATTTTTTATTTGAGCACTTTAATGCCTTTTTATGTTGTGTTTTGCTCTGATTGTATCATGTAAAATGTGTCTCATATGTTTAAAATCAAAACCGTAGAGCTAATGTCATCCTTCATGATTTCAAATACCTCTCATGGAAGAATAAAACGTGTGTTTTATGTCATTTATTTTTCTTGTGTTGAAATGTACTCAGTGGAGCCGGTAATAGTCTTCAGGCCTTACAGACATCAGTTTGCCGGCAGAGTTTGATCACACACATCTCGTCTTCTCATCCCGTCAGTGTGGTGAAGGCATGTTGTACATATCAGTGTAAAAGTTGCATAAAATGTTTTTCTTTATGTTTATCAGTGAATTGTATATAGGACAATAAATCTGTAATTCATCCGTTTTCTGACTTTGTCTCTAAATCAAAAATTACACGTTTATTATCAAGTTTTTTTTATTTTAAATGTACAACTGTATAAATTTTAGAAAATAGCCCTCAGAATGCTTACTGTGAGAATATAAAATGTTTTTTTGTTTTTTTTCAGTGAGTTCAGAGTTTATTTTTGAGCTCTCTTGCCTCCCCCTTTAGCCCCTCCTTTGCCACCTTTTTCACTCTTCTCCCCTCCTTTGTCGCCGCCACCTTTCTTCCCTTTTCCATCACCTGCTTCTTTCTTGGATGCTCCCTTTTCACCTTTATCACCCTTTGTCTTTGCTGAAGCATCTTTATCATTTTCTTTTCCTTCTTTGGCACTCTTAGACTCCTTCTTCCCATCTTTGCTCTTCTTGTCTCCTTTTTCCACTTTCCCGGACACTGTTGATACTTCCTCGGTTTCTTCTGCTTTTGCAGCTGCAGTAAAAAAAATAAAGGGTTAAAGACTTGTTAGGTGATATCAGACTCAAAAGTCAAGATTAATGAGATAGATAAAATGATCCTTTTAAGTCTTTAACACTTTAAGCAACATATAAAGTGGCACATAGTCACAAAGTTGTTCTACCAAAACTGTATATCACTTTGGTATGTACCCAATACTTCATATGTATGTTAATTATTAACATTTCTAGACATAAAACTGTAATTAATGGTCCTCTGATGGCCTAATTATACAACTCCAGTCAAAAATGAAGATCCTTTCCACAACTCTGGACACTAAACACAGAGAGATGAAGTCTTTTATTTTGCGAATCCAGTTGCATATGAGATGTGTTCACAGAATAATGTCCTTGGTGGCCCTTCATAAAAGCTTGTGTTTTAGAAATAAACCCTATTACCCAAAAGTAAATCCAATTTCTTCTGCTTTTAGTTGTTATTCTAAACTAAATGTATTATGTTTTGTGCAAATAATTGCAGGTCCTTTTTAAATAAAGGTACAGAAAAAAACAGTCAAGTCATGAAACAGGATTCAGGGCTTGTTTAGCTTGAAATACTAATGCCTGCAGAATTTTTATTGTTAATATTTCTGCATTTCACACAAGGTGAAAATGTTTATAACCTTTTAAATGTTACACTGAATACTAGGAATTATGGTTAAAATGTTGGATAATAATTAGTATTATATTAATATTTCTCACAATATTTTATATTACTGATAGAAAAAACATAATGACATTAATCATCATCAACAAAATAAATCCTTTACCAATAGGTTGAGGTCTTAAAAACTTACAAATAGAATAAAATGGGGTATTTGGTATTAAAGGGTTAAAGTTGATAAGGTTTTAGGTTTTTATTGTCCCTTCGGTTCAAGACTTTTTACTCCACTATGACAAATTACTGTTGAATAATACAAAGATCTGACGGTGTGCTACTGATACTCTGCAATAACCTTTAAAGCTTTAAAATCAGCTTCTTTTTTCATGTCTTTTTCAGTTTGGAAGCATTTTTATCAGAAACAAAAACAGAGCTAAGAAACTTAATGACTAACACACTCTAAATGTCAAAAATTGCCAAAGGGAGTCCAAGTAAAGCAGAAAATATTCTCGCATTACGATTTGCAGCTTTTGGTAAAACAGGTGACTTACACAATCAGTCTTTGTGCTGTGATGGAACTTTCAAATTACTTTTTTTTCTTTCTTGGATAATTCTGTTTTCTTTTTCTTTTTTTTTACACACTCATGTTGTTTTCTCATTCTGTTTTTCATTGACTGATTTGCAGACAACATCTGGGGCTGCTGCATCGCTCCATCAGATTAAAGTCTGTTTCTCAGATGTGGAATTAAGGTGAAACTTTAAACTTGTTTTTCACAAGTTTAAAATGCTGTGAAATAGAAACTAATTTTTCTCCATCTTCTCTAGAAATAAAAAATGATGTATTTTTTTTCTCTTTTGCAGTTTATTTTTATTTTGATTTTACTTTTTAATGACAGTAAGAATCCCAATATCGTTCCGTGTTCTTTAGAAGCTGGAAAGAAGTGACGATAGATAAATGAAGGTCAATAATAAGGGAAAAACACACAGTTCAATATTTTACTCCAGTGTAGGAAACTTTATGAGGAAATTGGGAGAGTGAAGGCAAAACCTTTGTGGATCTGACTGCTTTTGTAAGACATCTTGGCTCAGGAACTGAAGTGGCTCATTATTTTTTTAACTTCACTTTTCTGTTGCAGATCCATTTTACAGCTTGGCATGTTGGATGTCTCAATGTAACAATGTTACGATATTAAAAACAAAGTTACATAGATTTGTTGTATCTTACTGTATGTTGGATGTACTCTGCTGCTGCATGATGTTTTTTCAGTGTTTTTTTAAAAGCTTAACTCAATTTACTGTATACTGTTTTCTATATTATATACCTGCACATACTGAGAAGATAGTAGTGTGGACATTTCCCATTTTTTCTCTCTTACATTCCAAAAGTAATTTGAAGGTTTGATCAGCACTGACTGAGTTTTTTTTTTGTTTGTTTGTTTTGTTTTTTTTTCGCTGATATTTTTTTTTCTTTTATGAGTTTGTTTTGTTAAATTTCAAACTAAAAGAAAATTAAATTAAACTTGTCCAATTTTGTGTTACCAAAAACATTTTCTTCTTTTTTTTTTTCAAACCAAGGTTGACGTTGGACGAGCTTGATAGTTCACATTCGTCATCAGCAAAGGCCAAGAGTAATGTCTCTTAAAAAAATATTTTTATAAATGCCTTTGGACAACAGTTTGAAAATAATACTTAAAAATAATTAAAAGGACAAGAAAGCAGTGTTTCCCAGGTACAGTCCATCTGTCCTTATCTAACAGGCTTTAGGCTGGCATGCATACTTGTAAAAAAAACAATGTCACAATTGAGAGATTCTAATATTTCAAAACTTTTGTTCACGCCTTTTAACGTTCTTTGTAATTCTGAAACCGCAAACGATCAAGATAAAAAAAAAAATTTTGGAAACCAGAACATATTTTTTCATCATATCAATATTTTTTTTATTATGTGCTGTTTTATTAATTAGTTTGGAGAAACATTTCTACTGTGTGGAATTTTTTTGTATTTTCAGCTCATTTTTGCTCAGACGCTGCTTAGGGAATCCATAAGTGAGGATCAGATCACACTGTGGGAGATTATGATATCCTGATAAATACCAACTCATCCTCCCATTTGTATCTACAGTTCATGCACTATACTTACACTCTGCTCATTCCAAGCTGTGTGCTTAATTTTATAGTCTAACAGATGAGCATTAAACCCACTGCATATCAGATCAATGAGACTTGAAATCTACACGATCTGGATCTTCTCACATCAGTGGTTTCATCATATTGTTTTCACCCCCCATTGAATGCAAATCTTACTTGAGTCAATTATCATGCAGGAACAATTTGTCAGCATTTTAGAACGTAATCATCCTTAATCATTTTTACAGTAATCAATTTGGAAATGTGTGTGTATGTGTGTGTGTGTAAAGGACATTTTCATTCCATTTCTCTGCCCATTTTTAAGCTTAAACAGAAACAATCAAGCAGCTACGGCTTGATTACACAACTGGTGACACATCAAAGAAGAGACGGAAGAATGTTTCAGATAGAAAACAAGAGCTGAGCAGTAAATTATACTAACAGCCAGAGGGAAGAATTTGCTTTATTAATGATAATCTTTATGTCAGAGGGGAAAAAGCAGGAAATGAACAAACAGTTATCATGAAATGTGTTGCATGCAAGCCCGTTCATTGCATCATAATTTTAAGTCTAAGGATTTCTCAGCTATTTTATTTACATCTGAACTAATTGTGTGAATATGCATAGGGAAAAACATTCAATATTTTATTTCTAAAGTAGAAGATTCTCATAAACTAACAGTCAAGCTACCAAAAACAAGAAATACACATATTTGCAAAAGCAGCACATTTTCTAACACAAAGTGTAACCAGACATTTAGGGGATTGTATTTGTGCCTTTTTGTTGACTACATTGTAACTATTTATATTCTGTTGAAATAAGCTTAAATTCATTTATGTCCTTGGAGGATTTCAGAAAGAGCATCTGGACTGAACTTGGTTCAGTGATAAATGAATGAAAAAGGATAGTTCAGTGTGGCTGCTACTGTTTACTGTTAGCACTATGTTCTGCAGAGCAATTTAGCAAAAGAGACGTGTCAGTAAAAGGATAAGGAGAGAAGAAAATGAAGAAAAACATTATCCTGTCTCTGGCAGAGTGATGCATTCAGGTGGCTCCTCAGTGACCCTAAATGCTGAATGAAGGCTGTTAGTGTTTTGAGTTTGGATCTGCTCAGATATTGTCTGAACTGCAGAAGCATCAGAGGTTGCTGGGAGAAGAGAGAAGGAGAGGGAGGAAAATAGAGGGAGGAAAAAGATAAGGAAAATCATCAGAAAAGAACACAAACCTTAGCAGAAGAATAGCATCAACTGTAGCACTTGACTGTCTTTTTTTTAAGAAAATCCAAAGATATTGAAATTCTGAGGTACTAAATTTGCTCTAGATTTTCTGTCTCATAAAGCAGTTCCCATTCCAAATTTTACCTTGAAGTGTGTTTATAAAAATGAATAATCTTTCATCACATGAAGGTAAACAAAGCAGATTCTTTCTCTTCATAAACTCGGGAAACTCTGTGTTTGTCTAAATGTTGTAAAAAATAACCACTTAACTCCCATTTGTGGAAATACCAAATAATAAAAGAATTTTACTAGAAGCATCAAGCTCTTCCTTCTTGTTATTCCCAGTGCAGAGAGATACTCACATCCCGGGATCTCAGTCAGCTCATTCAGAGGTGGCACGGTCTCCAACGTGTTGGCATATTTTTTGGCAGCCTCTCTTTGTGCATGCCGCGCCTCTATTTCCTTTTTTGTTCTTGGGATCCGACACTTGAATATACAACATAGGGTAATAACTGAAAAAAGAGAAATAACAATATAGAGATGGCGAGTTGATCTGCAAAATACATTTTAATTAACCGGAGTGTCTGAAATAATTAAGTGGAATAGCTGCATGTCCAGAACACAGAAACATAGTAGAGCCAACATAAAACTCAACTCAATTTAACTCACATTCCAGTGACTAGATTAGATCTGAGAACACAGTCATACGTATTTAATTTAAAATAACTTTTTATTAATTCTTTTATAAATTATTACTTTAATCTTTTATGTTAATTTATGGAAGAAAAACAAAAACAAAAAACTTTAATGTAGGTTTTCAAAATGTATGGAAATTCCTGACGTAAAACAAATATTATCTGTAGCTGTTCACCAAAAAAAAATGTCATTGCATATTAGTTGTACTATGAAAAAATAAACAAATCATGTTGCCTACAAATTTTTAAGTAGAAGTTATTTAAAGAATATTCTTAAATTGCAATCTAATCTTTCAACAACCGTAGCTTGTTTACAGTTGTTTTAAAGCGTAAACCTTAAACACCAATGAGTAAATAATCATGAAATAACATTTCTAACTTTTTGAACAAATTGCAATTACTGTTTCTCTAAACTGTTAGTTGTATAACAATCTATGATGTGCCTCAGACACATGAGAGCATGTTAGGTGTTGAGTTTAGGCATTTACCCGATCTGTGCTCTTATTTTGTAAATCAATACTCGTGTCAGTGGCATGAAAAGCAGATGAGTTTCTCTGTACTCGTGCTGTTTATATTTGAATGACAGGACAAGATTCATGTTCTAGTCTCCACCTGTGATTGAAGTGTTGCATTATTCACCACTCACCACTCTCAAAAACATGTTGTGGACAGAAAATGGAATAAATTTGACCTGCATTTTTTCCTGAAGATTGCTATCTATTTTCTAAGGGTGACAACGAAGAGCTTTAATAACATATCCACTAACCAACTGCCAGCACAAACATTGAAAAGATGCCGATGACCTGCCACAACCGCAGCCCCCAGAAAACAACGGTCTCTGAAGTGACAGGGTCTGGCTTCTTTGGGGGATCTGTGGGTAAAAGCTGTGGGAGACAGAAGAAAGGAAATCTTCATGTGACATCAGATATATGCTCAGTCTTTGTGTAGCATGTTACATAAATTCCTTGTTACTTATATTTGTTTGACAAAAAGTAAAAGTGTGTTCTTGGTCTGTGGGATTAAGCCCAGGGAAATCTATGCATGCTCATAGAGAACATGCAAACTGCATGCAGAAAGTTCTGGGCTGGTTTTCAGCCATGCAGGACCTTTGTCAAAGCAATGCAACAGATCTATCAACTGCACCATTGTGCAGCAGATTTCTGTTAAAATCTCACTTAGATTTAGATTCTAGAGAGAAAAGAGAAATTAAAATGTAATCAATTGATCAGAAGTCAGTTTTTGAGCATTAAAATCTGTTTCCTATCTGTAAATAATGTTGCTAAGCTTTTACTGTAGTGATGGCACTAAAATCCTTTAAATAACCTTCATTTAGAGGAAAACTAGCTTACTCTTTATCTTTTTATTGTTTGTGCCTCTACATGATGCTTTACTTGCTCCTTAGCAACAAGTGCAGAGCTCTGCAAATCTGACCCTGTAACTAAATCCTCAGCAGAGGAAACAGCTTCTAGCCGGTTCCGGCATATTCTGAAGAAAATCCAGCAACAGTAAAAATAACATCTCTCTGAATCAACTCAATGCAGAATTCCTTTTAAAATGTTAAAATATGCATCTCCTCTGCTAAATTTTGGGGAACATTAAGGTAAAATTCTTTAGGTTTTGTGTTTCTGTTAGATCAGGGACTTGAATCAGTGCTGCAGCAGACATCTGAGTTTCCTAGATAAAATCCTCTCTGTGTGCTGTTCATTGATCACTTGATTGGATAATGCAAGCTTGTTGTGGAAACTCTACACCAGAATCCATAAACCAAAAAGCAACAGATAGGAAAATAGAAACTTATTGTATTTGTTGAATTTGCTGATAACACTGCAGTAAAATAAAAGAAAATGTAGATAAGAGCTTAGTTTGGGATGCTGGAAACAAGGGCTGAAACAGATTGTGATCTAAAGAACCAACTATAATGTCTGTTTTGGCTCCAAGCATTTAAATTATACAATGAGCTCCAAGGTACAGAATAAATTAGAAGCATATAGATATTTTAAAAGACCTAACAAGCCTAAAAATATGTGGGTAAAAATAGTTATTTTATTGATGTGTTTATTCATTAGATATTTTTGCAGTGCTGTGAAAAAAGTATTTGACCTTCAAAGATTTCTTCTGATTCATATTTATTTATATTTTGTGTCATACTGAAATGTTTCCAGTACAAAATTTAACATCAGATGAGTAAATAAAAAATAATTTTTTTACATGATGATTTTATTTATTAAGAGAAAGAAAGTATTCAAACCAAGTTGGTTCTATGTGAAAAAGTAATTGACCTGCAGACCTAATGAGTGTGTCACGTTTGGTGGCAAAAACTGCAACCAAGTTTTTCAGAACTGGCAACGAGTGTTTTATTTTGGAGGAATTTAGATTCTACTTCCTTGTTCAGAATTCTTTCTATTTGGCCATAATTTGAGGGTGTTTGAGCAGTTTGGCTCTTACAGTCAAGAACTGGTGGGCAGGTTTTCTTCAGGATTTTTCACTTGACAGCTAGTCCAAGTACAATCCCAGACCATCAAATACTACTGTCAGTATAATGTACTTTTCTTCTGAACCTGAGTGTTAGTTTTATACTAGATGTAAGGAGACACACACCTTCCTACAAGTTCTGCTTTTGAGTCGTCATTCACACACAATCTGCCCCCAGTCTCGTTTTCATCATGTACACTGACCTTAACTAGGACTAAGTGAGGGCTGCAGAGTTTTAGATGTTCTCGATTCTTTTGTGACCTCCTTGCTGTCGCTGTACTCCTTGAGTAATTTTGTTAAACTGGCCACTCCTCAGTTCCATGTTTTTTTTTTTCTGTTTGAGTATAATGACTCTTACTGTGGTTTACTGGAGCCCAAAGCAGCAGAGGGTTCCGTAACCCTTTATACTAACCGATAGATGTCAATGAGTTTTCTCATTTGTTCTTTAACATAGGGCCAGGTTGGTTTTCCTTAATGAATAAAATCATTTGAAAACATAATTATTTTTATCTAAAGTAATGTTTGTGTTTAATAATAAAAATTGTTTGCTGATCTTGAACATTTAAATGTGTTACTAAAGCAAAACAGTTATCTGTCAGAATTTCCCTTCTGGGATAAATAAAGTATTCATTCATTCATTCATTCATTCATTCATTCATTCATTCATTCATTCATTCATTCATTCATTCATTCATTCATTCATTTTATCTGTAAGAAGGAAAATACTTTTCCACAGAACTGATTCTCTTCCTTCCACCTGAGAAACTGCATGTACCATAGCTACTGGCACTAAATGTCAGTTATTATTATAACAATTTCTAACAGGTTCTTTATAAATATACTTGAGCTTTACTGGTGGAAAAATAATCTAAGATTTTTTTTTTTTGTGCTTAAATCAAAGAGCTTTTGAAAATAATCCCGAGAACATTAGCTCCTGAAAATCAATTGGAAGTCGAAATGCAGCTAAAGAACAAGACAGCAATGACACATTTTCTTTTGCTAACACTATAAAAACAGCTACTATATAAAAAAAACAACATGCAGGTTAATTTTGAACAAAAAAAAAAACCTTTTCAAAAACAAATGTTTGCCTCTGAGTAATTTTCTCTTTTCTTCATAGGCACAAAGAAAAAAAATTATTGCTCCATTTTACTCTTTTTGTCATTGTTTTATTTGTTTGTTTGTCAGATCTGATGGACGTCAACTAACAAAAAGGTTTTAACACACACAGGGAGAGAAATATGGTTGTGACATTGAACTAAAAAAACTGCTAAAATAAAAGTGGCGAAATGCATAAAATTAAGTTGTGCCTTGATTAAATCTGTCCATGTTCCTAAATAACATTTATTTTTTCATGAGTGATGATGTAACACCCATCTGTTTTAGAAGGGCAAATAATGAGCAAACATTAATATAGCTCCTAAATTCAAGGTCCTTTTTTTGGAGAAAAAAATCCAACAAAATTCAACACCAAAAACGACCTCAGGTTTTATAACTACTGCTTAGTCTGAGTTATTGTTAATAATGGATGTTCAGCTGGTCGGGTTGTTTGCAACAAATTCAGGGGCACGTTCGAAAAACATTATTCATCTGAGAAATTTATTTGGATTCTCTTGAGGCTGTTCATTAAAGATTTGTAGGGCAGAATGTACACGTTTCTTTTCTTGTAGATGGAATATATTCAAATTTGACTAATTTATAACTATAAACTACAGTCACTTTCTATTTATTATGGATCCTTTTACAACAGTTTGAGCTAAGCCTTTATTTGTTTTAAAAGGAAAAAAATTTGTGAGCAGCCAGAGCGGGTGGGTCTCTGGAAGTTTCTCTAAAAAACAAAACTCTGTCATACTGCCAGGTTTTTGTGTATTAAAAATGTATATTGAATAAGTATTTGCTGTTATTTCTTAGACAGCTTCTCTGTTTCCGTATCATGTTTTTTCCCGTTTCATAATTGCACAGAAATTCGAAACAAACTGCCAAATTTCTGAACACAACAATATTTTTATCCATAATCTTCTTTTTTTTCCTGTTACAACCAGTCTAAAAGTCAAGTTCTCTGAAATGTAACTTGTCTATTCAGCCTAAAAAACCCAAGACCAGTCACGTTTGTTAGACTTTTCCAGCCACACAATCCATCAGGTTATAACACAAATCCACTCAGTCCTGTAACACAAACTCCGACAACCAACCAAATTACGTAAGTCCCATTCATGCGGATTACGTTTTAAAAAGCCTTTATCAATAGAAAATCTTCTGTGAAGAACTTATCGAGGACATGGTGCACTAGCTCTTACCTCTGGATCTGCAGTCTGGGAGATCACCAAGGACGGACAGTGAGACAGCAGCACTGTTCCCCAGCCCCACAGCAGGAGCTGGGATGGACACACAGGCTGTTCCCCAACCATTCTCTCCCCGTCTTTCTCCCTACAGCCACCCTGCCTCCTCTTCCCTTCTTCCTCCTTCTGTCTTCTTCTTTCTCTGTCTGCCTTTCTCCCTTCGCTGGCGCCGTTTACAGGATGGAACCACAATGGCCCTAAAGGTGATTGATAGGGGTGCTGAAGCCCATCCACAGCTGTCTGTAGCTCTGCTCCTATATCCGTAGTTTGTTTTTTTTTTCCCCAAAACACACAAAATAAAAAAAAGACAGATAGTCACCACTGCAGCCTGTTAAAACTGCTTCAGTACAAGGGTGGAAGCCAACCCTGCAGTTAAGGTACATTAATTAATTAGCAGACCTGGTGTGGTTTACAGCCAGCTCATCCACCAGTGGGCAGGCAGTTAACTAAAAATACTGGGGGGATGGGCGGTGATGAGGTTGGCCTGTGCAGGGACAGTGAATCAAATAGCTGTGCATCATCCTCTTTATTACCTCAGAGGCCTGTCGTGTAAAAATTCCCACCGTCTTATCCTTTTATGGGGTAAAATATGATAAAGGCAAGCTGCTGACGCCAAGGTTTTCAGAACTGGGGTGAAACTGCTTCGACTGCAGTCACTAGATTTAAGCTCATGAAAATTGTTTTTGGTAGTTTTGACTAACTTCCTTTCTATTATTTTATTTAATTGATACTGTTTTTGAAAAAATTATCAATTTAATTAATTAAATATAACGGCCAAAAACGTCCCATGAAAAGTGAAACAATGATGGAGATGAAAGTAAATTGAATGAAAATCTGGCAATAAATTAATATTTGATCATGTCAAAGAGTTTTACTCTATAATTTATTAATAATTGTCTTATTCTTTAGCTTCTTAAATTACTTCAGTTTGAAGAAGCAGAATTTACTTCCAACAAAACTGATGAGCAAATGTTTGATGTAACTGTGACTAAAACCAAAGCGGCTATAACAGCCCAGTCTCCCAAATTTCACAGTATTTCATACAAATATGCTTTTCCAAACTTTTATACATGGTCAATCTAACATTGCATGGTAGTTTTAATCAAAAATATTAAGAAATTCTTGCTAGACCTGATGCCCTGGAAGTGCTACATTTAGCAACATGTTTAAACCAACAAGTTTAATATCTAATACAAAATGAATGGCTCTGTAAAGCTGTTTTTAAAATAGTTTTAATATAAACTGATTTGAAAGTTTCATCAACTGAGGTCAGTTAAGAGACTTTCTACAGTGGATAAAATTATTAATCATATCTTTTACCAAGGAACCAACTTCAAAAATGGTTAAAACCGTCCTTTAATTCTTTTATTAAAGGAAAATTTCAGATATTATAAATTTTAGTTCATGTACTGTATATCTGCAGTAAACAGCAGTCAGGGTGATCTCAGTTTGGAGAATCGAGGAGAAATTATCATGGAGTTTGTCAAACCAACATATATCCAGACTGATGTCCATTAAAAAAGGGAAGTCTAACTATGTGAAACTATTTAAATAAATGCAGATATGTTAAAGTGAATGGTCATGTATTTATGGGGAAAACAGAAATCTGTCTTACAGGTGTTCGACTGACGTCTGAGCGCTGCAAAGGCCACCGTATATGATTTGTGTCATTTTCACATTCATCAGAAACATTCAGTGACCTTTCATTACTCTAGGATGGGGCAGTATCAGTCTGGAAAATATTTCATGACAGGATAAAGGTGATGACTCAGATTTGCACTGACTCTTACTGCTCAAGGGGCAAGAAGATCCAATCCAGATGAGTATAACAAGGTTCCTAACAAAATAAAACAAAGCGTGTCGAGACCCTTAAAGAGATCAAGGGTTCAGCATCTGATATTTGACTTCTTCATGGGCACCAACTATAATTTTAAACAAAACAGAAGAGCTATGATTTGTGTTTCCAGTATAAGTTTTAATGCAAGTGCAGCTTCACACTTCATTAGTTCATTGTTGTTCAGTGCTGAGCTGCTGTATCTTCAATATTCTCCAGTTGGGTCTGTTTGTCTTGTAGCATGATTGTGATTTACAGCTTTCACTGTAAAGTGCCCGATTCTTAGAATTACACAGATAAGAGATGTGAATAATTGGATGTCAAAATAGTTTTTTAGTCCACCTTAGAAAATTACTATACTTGAACAACTTTACTGTGATTGAGCCCTCTTTATAAATGCTCTTTTAATCAAGTTTTTAAAAATTAAAATTAGTGCATAAATAGAGATGTTAAATATTTCATCTGTAACTTTATTCCCATTAAAGATGGACAAAAAATACGTGTCCTTGGATGAAATCACTTCCAGTACAATACATTTTAAAATGTCTCCCAATCTGTATAAGAATTGGGTCAGTTCACATTATTTCTGAATGAACACAGATGTAGTATATAACCCATTGGAGCCCATTTTTCCTGAAAAATGTAAACTGTAAAAAATGTAAACTGCTGTAGCAGCTGGAGCTGAAGGATTTTGGTGTTAATTAGAACCCTTGTGTCCTTGCAGAGCGAAATGGTTCTTGGCTGATGTCTTTTGTTTGGGATCTTGTGTACAATCAAAATACCAACTCTTTCACATTTTGATTGCTTCCATGTAATACCAGTCTGTATTGTTTACAGTGGTGTGCTTTGTGGCTTGATTCTTTCTTTTTTTTTTACTTTGTTATAATTGATTTTTACTTTGAACGTCAGACAAATGATTTCTTATTCAGAATTATTCAGATGAGGTTGTCAGTAACAGTTTGGGGTCGTGACATTTGGTAACGAGTTGTAAAATAGGCTGAAGAAGATTCAGTTTGCAGCATGACGTTAGTTTCCTTCTTTAAATCAGCAGTTTGTTTCCAGCCATGCACTGGAGCAACAATATCAAAAGCAGAGACTGAAAGAAACTGAAGAAAAGGATAATGGAGGCTTACTGGGGACTGCTCGGAAACCCATACGGCTGATCGTTAATATATAAAAATGTTGCATCACTTCTCTACAAATGTCTGTCTCTCTGTCTGCTCAACCAAAACTAAGTGAGACTAAATGACTTCACATATTCTCCCAATCGTTAATCTGAGTTTAAAACCTGCTGCTGAGCGTGAGACTATTTGGATGATTTTTATGGGAAAATGTCCAGCTTTTAATAGGAAACACACATTTTAACACAGGTCCAATTGAGCATGCGTGCCGTGAACTCCCAGTTTAAAAACTGTATCTAACAAGTCACTGCCAACACGGAGAACCTACCATATATTCAGCTAATAAGAAAAGATACCCAACTTCATTTTAGCCTAAAGGCATCACCACCATAAACTGATTAAAGAAGCTTTAAGTCAGGTCATGTGATTCTCTGAAGCAGGCTGAACTCTGAAGCTGCCTGCTGAGCTCGATGTTAAAGCAGAAACACCCTTTGAGACATTAACCCTTGGAAATTAAGGTGATGAGGATGAGGAGAGGATGAGGAAGGAGATAGATTTCCAGATTAGGATACATGTTCGTTCCAGAATTAATTGTCCTGTTCAAACACATTGACAAAAACATTCCATCTCCACTGTTGACCTTCTGTTTAGTATTGACTTTTAAAGCCTGACTATCATTCACATTAACCAAATTATATTCTAGTTATGGCATCAATCAATATGAAAGCTTTTAAATATAAATTTGAATTGTTGACTTTGCTTTAAATATTTTAATTATTAATGATCTACAAGATTTTACAGTTATTTATTCATTTATTTACTTGTATCTTGTTGCTATCTTTTAATATCATCATGCACAACCCTTTGGTCAGTGGCAGTTGTTTTAACACAAGCTTTATGAATAAATTTGAATCCATAAGAAATATTTTGGGGTCACTTTTTGAGTTTGAAGCAGCAAAGCTAAAACATTTGCATAGATTTAAACTAAATCATGTATCCTTTTTTGTTGAGCATTATGAGTTAAAAAATATTGTTTTTGATTTTAATTTCTGATGGTGGTCTCCATGATCAAGCTTTAACATGCAAAGACACAATTTGGATATATTTAGCATTAATTAGCAGATGTGTCAGTTATGTCCAAACAAATATTCATAATCTGGCGCTCATAAAACATTCAGAGTGTGTGTCTCATGTGTGAGCAGTAAGCAGCCTCCTGGAGTGTTTTGACTTCTCAGTTTGTGTATCATCTCCTTTTGTCTCCACAGATTATTACTGCCTGTCTCTGCATAGATCTGTCAGATGAAGGTAAATCTCTATGCTGCTGATCATACTGTTTAAAAATCATCTACATGAGTTAAATGACCATGCTATTTCCCTAACCTGTGCCAAATGGACTTGTTAATCTTTTTTTTTCATGAAGCGACATGTGCTCATGTTAATGCTCCGCCTGCATTGCAGGAATAAATACCCTTCTATAAGAGGCTGTTGTGGATCCAAATATACATGTTATTAAAATGTACAAAGCTGTTGCCTTTCTTCTTTGAAAGTGGCCATTTGAAAGAAACATACAATGCAGCCATTTCCAGCTCAAAAAATAGGGCTGTATCTTTTTTTTTTTTTTTTTCCGAGCACCCATTATCAGAAAGCAGAAGGTTTCCAGAAATTGATTGTTTGACAGCATGTGCAAGCAATTTGATCTAGAGTGAGAAAAGTGTTGCAAGAATGACAAGACAGGAGAGAGACAGGTGCTGAAAGTAACAACCAGGTTCCAACAACAACTGATGAGGGAGAACAGCAGGTTTTAGTGGCAGAGTGCAGGGAACACGTTATAAGGAGCTGCAGTTTGTCAAAAAATAGCAGATCTCCAAGCAACCCCGTCTCCACTGCTGAGTTACTTTGCTTTCACGTCAGTGTGCCATCTAAGCTCTTGCAGTGTTTCCCAGCAATGTATCGCAGGAGCAAAAATTCATCAGGTGTTTCTCTGCAGTGTTGTCTAACCTTATACTTGTGATTTTGGATCACAAGTGATGCGTTCCTGTTTGTCAAAGGAAGAATCATCTATACCAAAACTTCATACAAATAACTACATGCAGGGAAATTCACTCCAAAGAAAGTTATGTCAAAGAAATCAAGGAAAATCTATAACTGTGTGTTTTTTGTTTTTTTATTTGGAAGGACAGCATTGAGTAATTTATATATTTATCTAATTTGGCTTCTTCTGGGTTCATTCATAGGATCTCATGACTTCCTGAGTTATGTTTGTCTTTCACAGTTTTGAACAGCACATCAAGTGAAATAAAAGTCTGAGTTTTTATAACATGTTTAATGCAAGACTATTCATATTAAGTGTGACACCTTCTGAGTGAAGTATGTGGATTGTAATTAGAGAGAGGCAGGTTGTGATCAGGTCCTACCTACTATTAATGCCTCTGTAATGGCAGCATGGTTTGCTGTTGTCAGGCTGATAAAAATTGGGTTGTTTATTTTCAGAATCCAGATTGTTGTTGCAATGGAAAATATTGTCTGTTTTTAATGGAGTGCATCTTCAGGGTTTCTACTATTAGTTTCCAGATTCAGTTCAGAATTACAGAGACATCTCTACATCATAATAACATGTTTATTTACTTTTATAGATGCAATCTGCCGTTGTTTCATTAAGTGCAGTCTTTCGCAGAGTATTTGGTCTTTCAATTTATATAGCTATTTTTTGTAAAAGAGAAAAAAAAAACAACTAATGTTTATAATGTTATTGTAAAATAATTTGACCTGCATTTTTCTTAGGAAATTTAATGAAAACATATTTTTGGTTTTGCTTTTGAAACAAGTTTAAACAAGGACACAATACCAGAGAGTTGTTTCTTCGATAGTTCCTGTCCCCTATGACTTAAACAATGTGCATCATGACAGCTTAAGACACAATTCAATCAATCAATCAATCAATCAATCAATCAATCAATCAATCAATCAATCAATCAATCAATCAATCAATCAATCAATCAATCAATCAATCAATCAATCAATCAATCAATCAATCAATCAATCAATCAATCAATCAATCAATCAATCAATCAATCAATCAATCAATCAATCAGTATTTATAAAAATTGAAACTGATAACAGGGCAGATGTGGTTGGGGGATCGATCATGGCTTCCACCATGCTGAAGTGTCCTTAGGCACTGAACCCCATGTAGCCCCTTGATTTGCATGTCGGGTTGTGTGAGTGAGTGAATGTAAAACCTGTAAAAGTGCTCTGAGTGGTCAGTAAGAACAGAAAGGTGCTATGCAAATATAGGAAAGTTTGTATCAATAGAAAGCACAAGATAAAAACAGCCCTTTAATAAAAATTTAAATTATGTAAACAAAAATATAATTATTAAAAGTTTGATCATTTTTAAAATGGATATTTTAAGCTGGTCATTTCATTCTTTCTGTTTCATGAACAGTTTACACATTACTCTAATGTTTCTGGAAACAGATTTGGCTGTTTAAACCCTGTTTTGGACTTTAGACCACACAAAATCAAGTTTACCAGCATGATTGATCATGATTAACCACACTGCCATCTAGTGATGCCGCTTGTGCTGGAACTCACTAAAATAACTAAATTATCAATCAGAGCATAAAGTATTGTCTTTCTGCTCCACAATAAGATCATGGAGAGATAATAAAAGGAAAACTAACATTTCACAGACAAGCTAAAAAAAATCTTAAGTTTAACAAATAAAGCGTTGGTACAACTGAATGAATAGCAGCAGCTGCTTCATCCATTCAATTTCCACACCTGAGTATCAGAAAAGATAAGCATTTTTTTTCTATTTCCTGTAAATGAGCACATTAGTTTTTTCTGTTTATTTTCCTTCCATTACATGTAAATAGGAGGAACTATGAGATTAATAAACTCACAGAGGCACGAACAGTTTTCTGGCCTGTGCAGAGTTCACAGATCCCTGATTGCTAACTTTAACCTCTGCGTTCACCGCTCCACTGTTTACTTTAGTTCCTGGATGCAGTCAATGGTCTGCAGGAAGCACTGGTCCAGAACGAGGGAATACCTCTGAGGAGAACGATGGAGAAAGGAGTCATTCAAACCTGGAATGACAAATAGCTGAGGCTGTTTACGTATGCTGTGTTTACATAAGTTTGTGTTTGGTTTGGTGGGTTATTGGGCATTTTGGAATAAATCTACACCTTTCTGCGTAATACAGCTACAAAAAAACAAGAATAAAATTGTATGGTGTGGTGTAATTTATTTGCAGGTGATGACACTCTTAAATAACTGAAGTCAACAAGAGTAGTTATATTAGGCTGTGAAATTAGTTCAACTGAAAATACACAGTAACCTCAGTGGCACACAGTAGGAAGCTTTATTTAACAGCTTTTCAAAAGGTTGGCAGCATTGAACATTTTCCTATCAACTACTGTAATGTTTTAAAAAAACAACCTAATTCACAAACATTTCACATCTAATGTTGTGTTGTTGGTGAATTATGGAAAATGAAAATACAAATTAAGTTAAAAATCACAGTTAACAGTGTTTACGCGTGTTCTGACGCACATCACTACATTTGATAAATGTCCTGTGGCCCTGCAGGGTTTCCAGTCATCAGCCTCAGGGTATCTCATCTGAGTTTATCTGACATTAAATATCTATGTCACATAAAAAGGTGCAGCTTTCATCCAGAAGTTGCTCAAGACAAGCTGTTTTTTGTTCCTCTGAGCATAAAGGCTTTCTTCATCATGTCCAAACTCTGATATTTTTGTCTTGTGGCACTTTCTCACCAGGTCCAAAGGGGACCTGCCAATCTCCCACAGGGTGCTGGAAGACATAGTGCGGTATTTGAATCAGCACACTAAGTCAGCTATGGTTTTAAATTAAGCATGATGTGGAAGGGGGGGGGGGGGTCCTGCTGAAACTCTTTTGGCTACATTGAAAAAATAAGTCCAATGTTAGTGTGAATGTAGGGACCACTCCCATCGGCCAGACAGCCTTCAAATCTGGGAGTCTAAGATCATATAAGTGTACCACACTCTGGGAAATGTAACTCAGTCAGAGTTTGTGTAGCTTGAATTTGAATTTATTTTCAACCACTATTCCCACACAGCTGGTTTCAAGTCAAAATTGATTAGTGCTAATATTTAGCAGGAACATAGAACTTTAGAGAAACATAATATGTATGATTGCAGCTGAGACTTGGATTTTTTTTTACATTTCCTTAGAATCAAAAATAACTTGGATGGGGGGGGCACAAAGAGAAGTTAGAAACGTTATACCCATTAAAGAAAGCAGTCTTGAAAATCTTTGTTAAAGATTTGGTTCATTTTTACTTATTAGATCACGTGCTTCTTTTGTTTTGGTGAAAATATTCAATAAAAAAAAAGACAAAAATGACACTGAGCAACCAGCTGAGGAAAAGATTACAGTTTCTTTAAAAAGATGCAGCAGTTTAAAACAATAAGGGGACAAAATGTGAAACTGCAGGATTTAATAGATCAGTAGAAACTCTTGTCTGCTGCTATCAGGGTTAAGCTTTGCACACCATTACAAATCATTATTAAGTGAAGAAAGGGTGAGATATCCATATGATTTTTATAACGCTGAAGCAGAAAACCTGTTTCCTGCAGGCTGTCATTTGTCACATGTGACAGGAGAAGGCAGGACTCAGCTCTAAGTGAGGCTGAGCAGGAACCAGCCAGTTCCCCTGGTTAGCGTCCCGTCGGTGCTGTCACTGAGCCTCCAGGAAAACATGCTTGACTTGTCTCATCACGACACCGTGAAGCTGCTGGTCGGGATGGAGAGTGCTCTTTTACAATGCCCTCGGAGCTTGTGTTTCCTCCAGCTGAATGAGCAGCCAGGGGACTTACATACAAGAGCAACACTGTGCAAACCATGACATGATGGACAGAGACGGACTCTGTCCATAGGCAGCAAATCTATTACTGCACATCATTGTTTCTGTTGCAAGGTTAAAATTTTATAGCATGAAAACAAACTCTCATGTTGTCTTTCAGAACATCTATAATGTTTTCAGAGATAGAAAAACAAATGTTTACAAATGTCAACTGTTCAGTTTGAAGATGGAGACCTCCTGTTGCTCCGCCCCTTCAGTCTTGCTGCTTTTCAGGAACAGGATCACAATAACTACAAGTTAGACAAATAGGAGAGTTGGAACATTAAAAAAACAGCAAAAAAAATCTCACTGACATTGCTAAATCATGCTGTCAGTGAAACTTGGCTTAACAGTCCTAACCTACTGTGAAATGAAGAGTCCTCATTTTAAATTTACTTTTATTCTCTCCAACTCCTGCTCCAAGATCACTGTTCTGCGGCGCTCCTCCTGGTACTTCTTCTCTCCCTCCAAACATATCCGGTTCAACTCATTCTCTCTGGAAAATTCAAATAAATAATACGTTTTTATTTCCTAAATCAGATTCCCTCTGACACAGGCTGAAAACAGGAGATTAGTTTTGTAATTAAACTTAAAGTATATTTAGTATATTATTTATTTGTTGTAACAATGAATCTTGGCTATAAATCTTAAAGCAGAACTAAGTAAGTTTTGCTCTCGCTCTCCCCCTACTGGTCCCCTGTGAAAGCTCACTGTCGTAACGTTCCCCCGCCGCCGCCGCAGACCCCCCCCCCACCCCCTCCACCCCGCCGCCGTCCCCCCAACAACAACGCGCAGAGAACGCTTTTGCAAGAAGAAAGAAAAACAAAACCAAGAAAATGTCTTGACAGGTGAGTATTATTGTCATCTTTGCGCTCCTAAGGGTGGCGTTGCTAACAACGGCAAGGGCTTCATGCTTGTATTTATGTACGTGAGTGTGAGTGCCGTAAAGCAGGTTTGTTCTCGTGAGATTAGTCGGGTCCGATCCACTGAAAGTTGCAAGTGCTGCTTTCAGGACACAGACCCCGGAGGGAGGGGAGGGACCCACGAATCACTCCGCCAAGTCCTTGTTTACCCCCACAGGGACTCTAGAAAACATACTTAGTTCTGCTTTAAAGTGTTGGAAAGCCTGCTAATTTCTCCTTAAATTTTCCCACATTTTGGGGGGAAATGTTTTTGTGGATTGAGCAGCAGAGTTGAGTATGTGGGTTGTGCCAGTGGGTTGTGCAAAACAGCTTATTCTAATTCCCCTTGTTTACATCTTCTAGTACTCTACAGAGCAGAGGTCAGTTGGTGTCATTCTCCTAGCATTCATCTGATCAGGATAGATCCTGCATCATAAAGCAACTTCAAAGTGGAGTTCTGCTAAACCAAGCCACAGCATTAATTGGATTGAGCCCTCACCACCTCCAAATTGAAGACCAAGTTACTATATGTGGGTCATCTGAAACAAGCTGCGAGAAGACAACAATTCACTCACCCTGTCAGTACGTGTAAATGGTCTGTTACAGATTTGCAGTCAGGTTTTTCAGGGCAATATGGCCGACGACAGTCAGATAATTCTGAACAGACTGCACACAGCTGATCTCAGGTCTCATAGGTCTGCCAGGAGACCTGCCATGACTCCCCTTCACCATTAGGCCCAATAGCGCTGATGTTGACATCATGAATGTTGAGGAGCAGTTGTAGTATTCTGTCAAAGAGAATGTTGTGCTAATCTCTAACCCCCAAGACGACAAGGCTGGGTTTTTATCAGAGACTAACTCCAGAATTTGGAAGATGAAAGGATGGAATGGCCTGCCGGCAAATACCTGAACCTAACCTCCATTGAAAACTTTAGTTGTTCATGCAAGATGGACCAACATGAACACTTTAACTGGCATGTGATAAATGCTGGTTGAAGCATGAGATGCCATCCCACATGACCAAGCTGACGACCAGCATGAGGAGGCGGAGCCAGGCTGTTGTGGCTTTGTTTAGTTCTTCCAAAAGTTTGTTTAAAAAAAATGAATTGTTAAATAGCCAAAAAATCTTTTTTCTTCAAACTCCAATCATTCGGTCTGACAAATGAAACCAAACAAGAGTCAATAGCAGGATGAGCTGTTTGGTAGGGAAGATTTGTCAAGTGTATGATGAGATCATATCATACCTGCATACCGAACTCGGCTATTCAACCCACAAACACATTTTCTTTACAAATGGAAAAGGAAATAAACAGGTTTTCCAATAGTATAATGTTCTTTTTAGGTTAAGTTTATTTACTTAAAATGGTTTAATAAATCTTTTCTTCTGTAAACAACTCCTACGTTAAACCTTAGTCTTCAGCCATGAAAGCATTTTAATGCTTAAGTGGAATGTTTCAATCAACCTCATTTCTCAGCCTTGATTTTAATTAAATTATGAGTTCCCAGAGTAAAAAAAAACATACCTTAAAAAAAATCAAGAACACCTACAGAAATAATGAAGAATAATGTTTCAAAGGTCATGTCATGTCAGCTGAAAAATTGCAGGAACAAATACCATCTCCGGGGAGGAGAACACATGATTCCACTTTAAATGTTAACATTACTGAAGGAATCTGAATTGTCAGAACCAACTGTTAAAAAAGAAGCCAGGTCATGATATTATATTCAGATGGACACGTTAGCTTATCTACATCTCATCCAGATGTGCTTTTCAGCATCCTCACAGAAAATATGGAATTTGTATAATAGAGTGGGTAAAAAAAAAAAATTACTGAGCAGGTTTTCTGAGGAGTACGTTACTTTGTCTGTAGAACATGAACCAGCTCGAGGAGTCTGTCCTTCTCCACAGAGAGGATTTTATATTCGCTGCTTTGGGTCATCAGAGCACTCACATCAGCAGAACAGTGTGGACATTTTGAAGGACTGAGGCTCCTTAAAAAAAAAAAAAGAAAACAGAATAACATGGAATAATAATAATAATTAGAAATAACAAAGACCACTTACTTGAGGTCTTTACTGCCCTCTTTAGCAGGAACCACCAATTTATGACCATATTTAGAGACTGAACTGAAAGAAATGATAAGAAAATCGTAGTTTGAGTAATAAATACTCAAGGACAAAAAAACAGACATGAGATTTGTCTGAAAACATACTGCAAAGAGGTCATGCTTTTGGAATTGTCGCCATCTTCTGGAGAGATTCCAAAACTGCAGGTCATTTTGGGGCTCGATTGTCTGTCCACACTCTCTTCTTTTGACAGCTGCAAACAAACGTGATGCCAGCAGACAAATTTACAAATCAATAATATTTGCTAAACCAGTTTAAAAAGACATAAGTTAAGTTTTTACCTTGATGGTGTGTTGCAGCCTTTTCTGCAACTCTTTGATCTTAGAGTCTTTCTCAGCTATCACCTGCTTGAGCTTCTGGATCACAGTGTTGTGTTCTGAAGGCTCATCGTTCAGGTTGTGTTTGAGCTCATTCTGTTGCTGGCTGAGCTGGATCAGCACTGTCTGCGTCTGGCTCTGCTGCTTCTGTTCGAGGATAAACAATAAAAGGAAAATTGTGAGAAGCCTCTAAAAATTCTCCTTTTTGTAACCTCGTTTCCACTGATCTGTTCAATAACTGTTGATTTGTAGAATTAATGTAAACATCCATTTGTAAAACAATTCGAACACAGTTTTTTGAAAATTTCTCTGGAATCATCCATCCTTAAAGCTATAAAATCCATCTTACCAACAGAGCACCCATAAGTTCGTCATCATGTTTACACTTCTCCTGCAGGGTGGCGATCTGGACCTTCAGAGTTTTTATTTCATTGGACTGAGATTTGTTCCTGGCTTTGGAGGCGTCCCACTTTCTCTTCACCTCCTCGTGTTCTTTTAAAAGTCCCTCATAATCTGCTGAGATCCTCTGCAGAGATGTGGAAGGAAGTTATTTGCTAAATACTGTTTCTGTACAAATACAATTGTTATAAGAGTTTATGTTTACACACACCTCAAACGCCTCTCTTTTCCCTTTCTCGATGGTGCGGATATGGTTAAGGGTTCTCTCTCTGGGAGGGGTTTTCTGATGGACACCAGATCCCTGAAACTCCTCCTCCATTCCCAGGACCATTGATTGTCTTTGCTGCGTTGATTGGCTGAGCTGCTGCTCAAGGTCTCGAACCTGTTGTATATAGATCATAATTATTTATTCAGACATTTGTACTATTCATTCCTCTCTTACTCTATAAAAATACAATCGTATTAACTATGGTAAGTTGTACATCTTTAAGAATGAAATTTACCCTCATTTGAAGAGCCAGTATTTGCTGTGATCGTCCCCTGAAGCTCCCAGGGCAGCTCAGTAACTGCTGAAGGTTGACTTCTTCTCCAACTTCACTGACTAATACCTGTAACAGTTCATATTTCCACAGTTTAGACTATTATCTTGATGTCTTCAGTAGTTTTTTTCTCCCATAGGGAAAACATACTAAACAGATTGTGGATTTCCTGAACTGGTTTGTTCTCCAACCATTTCTTTTATTGCACCACATCCACATCATGATTGTTTAAATTTATATGCCCCCAATAAATCTACAGCATCAGTTTTTTTATTAATCAGAGCTAAAAGGTTTCACAAATAATACAAAGCATGTAAATGAATGGAATAAGGTAAAAACAATCAGGTAATTACCTTCTGAGCGACTTTCAGCTCCTGTTTCGTAGACTGAATCTGGTTGCGATATTCAGTCACTTTCAGTTGAGCAGCTGCTAATTTTTCTTTCAGAGATTTCACCACTGGATTTTCCTGCTTTTTGGAATAAATACATATAGTTTCCATGGTTTCAAAGAATGGTTTTGGTGAAGTTTTGTATACCTCTTCAAATGAACTCTTGTCCAGTAGCTTTGAGTCGATCTTCTGCCCAGGTTGAGAGTTTATCAAAGCAGCCTGCAGCTATATAAAAATGTTCTTTCTTAAAGATTTCTCCTTAATGAATCTACTTCAACCCAAAGAATTATACAACAATATACTTTACCTCTTTCTCAAGCTCTTTGATTCTATTATTGCTCTGCTTGCATCTAATTTTTGCTTGCTCAGCTTCAGCAGTTAGCTCTCTGTTCCTCTTGGAAAGCTCAACAATTTTGGTGGCAGCTGTGGCTCCTACCAAGCCTGGTGTACCTGAAGATGATCAGTCAAAAATTGGTGTAAAGCAGCTGGAGCAACAATGTGCAAAACAGATACGAGTTATATGATTATACCTGAGAGGACCAGCCTTTCCTCTTCTCTTTTCTTCTTTAGGTGTTTAATCTCAAAATCCTTTTCACTCAGAAGTTTAAAGAGTCGTCCATTTTCATCCTTTAGCTCCCTCAGCTGGTCTAAAAGTCTCTGATTTTCATGCTGCAACAGCCTGTAGAAAGACATTTGGGGGGGAAAAAAAATCACATTTAGATTTTGTATTGAACAATAAACTTGACAAGTCCAGGTGCCCTGCTCTTCACTTACCTATCACTGGTATTTTCCAGTTGAACACCTTGCATACACAGATTCAAATTGTCCTCGGTGCTGGTGACAGTAGGACTGTCAGGATCTTTCTCTTTTTTTCTGCTCCTTTTTCGATTTTCCTGCTGTTTTTCTAAAGCTTGGAACTGCAGCCCCAAGTCCTTCAAAGGATCATCGTGCTCCATGTTCTATGATCATGGTTAGAAGGAAATAAAGAATTTCTCACAAACATGATATGGAGTTTAATAGTGAGACTAAACACTGTTAGCACTGAGTTTCATTTTCTAGGATATTCATTCAGCAAAATGTAATCTTTTATTTTTCATTTCATCGTTTTGCAAGTATAAACAATTTTAAAATGTTTATGGAACTTCGAAGCAAAAGTTAATCACAAACCAGTAACCTAAGAAATATTAGCTCTTCAGTGTGTGAGATCTGTGAAAATATATTCAAAAGGTTTGATTATGTTAAAGGTGATAAAGTCAACCATGCAGTAACACCTTTCAGATGCATAACGTGATTAGAAAAAATAGCTAGTAAATAACTGCAATTATCGTAGGTGTCCATTTCCAGGGGAAAAAATCCTTACGAGTTTTAAACTGTAGAAAACTTAAATAACTCACCTTTAATTGTTCCTAATAGATTCCTTCTAGTCTGCCATGACATGAAACCGGTTGCTTCCAAACTGCGACGTTCTAGTATCCATAACAACGGCTTACCTTCGATGTCACGCATAATATCGCGATAGTATACACGCTACCACTTCAATTCTTCTTAGATGCGTCAGTGCGGCGGCCATCTTGCTCAGGAATCTTGTTTCGACCATAACAAACAGAACCGTGGAAATAATTGATTTTGTGTTATTATGGAAGTGCTTTATCTGGATACCGTTTATGACATTTCTTATGAAACGTTTTTAAACTGAATATTGATACATTTTATCTGGATATTTCAAAATGTAAATTATTGTTTCATGATAATTCACATCAGACACTTGCCGAAAACTGCTGTCCAGTGATGTTTGCAAATAGGCCTACAAGGTCAAATATTATTAGATGACTGTTCATGTCAAATTAGTTTGGAAACATACATTTTTCCAGCATCCAATGTCTTAAATTTACAGTTTACACGTTTTTGAGATTGCTTTGTTTGAAAGTGCTTTTTACCACATCTTCCATTCACACGTCAGTGTGAATATATATTTTTCTGCATACAAACACATCTGTACTTGAAGAAAAAGGTGCATTATTTTGTTTTAGTTTGCATACCTGAATTTGTATTACAAAAATGTTAGTTGCATGTAACATATGAATCAAGTAGGATGTTACCTTTACGCATTTTGTCAGAAATATGCAGAAAAACAGAATACAGATGTAACACATTACAAATGTGATGTTCGGAAAAATCAAAATTTTTGGCCAGTTAGATTAATACTTCTGAAAAACGTTGTGATTGTCTAGTTTTTATTTGGTCTTCTTCAAAGTACCGTAATAAAAAAAACAAGTTCCAAATGTGTCTTTCAAGAAACTAAGAAGGCGGAACAACATGATGTTATTTTTCAGCTCATGGAATTTATGAAATCAAATAAAGATGGTGAAAGAATTTATCATTCGTCCAAATTTTCTCTATTCAAGACTGAGAAGGTAAGTCAGTGACAAGATGTGGAAAGGGTAAGTGCCTAAACTAGTGTTTTTTTTCTGGTTAAATCATATTAGTTTATTTGTTTGGTTTGTTTAATAGTTATTCCTAAGTAGATCTGACACTTGCAACCATGAACATTATAACAATGTTTCCTTTTAAAGGTGATTGGCCAAATTCATTTTGTAAAAAAAACATAATCATGTACAAGATTTGTTTTATGTTTGCATGTTTTATATTGGTTTTATCTCAATTAAATATTCAAATAAAGAATGTATAAGTAAGAGTGCTGAGAATTTGCACAGTCATGCTTACACGGCTCATGAGTGTGATTGTGGTGAAAACAGCCACTACGTGACTTCCGTGTGCTCGATGTGGTGTAACTGGATACATGGCAGAGCAGCTGTTCAGTACGTACAGACCTCAGGGTGATTCTTGTGTTCTTTAAAAAAAAACACTAACCTTCACAGGGGCTCCAAAACACATGGAGGTGTATGTAACATGTTGTTAACCCAAAACAATCATCCTTTTTAGAACAGCAACCTCTCAAAGCCGAAACCATGACAGTCACAGGAAGCAGAGTTGTTTCATTCTAAAGTAGTATTAGCGACTAGGTGTAGTTTAGACTCCAGGTGGGCCACAAAATAAAAGCACATGAGATAAAAGCATCAATTGGAAGATACTGACTTTATGTTAGTTGGTAAATTATTAGTAAGACAGATCTTTTATTTCAGAGACAATGACTGTGTCATAAACAAGTTACAACTAGTTTCAGTGAACGAGAAGTTCTGAAGAGATTTAAACGAGAGGTGGAACTGAACACACAGTACGTCCCAGAAATCATCCCCATGTGTTTATTTGTTGTGTTGTGTTGGTAAAACTGCCAAAATATTCAGAATGTGTGATTGAAAACAGAAATGTTAAACAAGTTATCATGATCAAATAGTGTTCTACGTAAGAGAGACCTATAATCACCTTTTTAAGCTGATTTTAGGTCATGATGTTTAATATATGACAAACACAGATTGTTGAGAAATATAATAAATATAATAATTACATATATTCTTTGTGTACATTTGCTTTTAGCTAGTCCTAACACCTGCATCCACTTAATAAAGTAGTTTCACAGCATTAGTGTCAACCTTTTAATTTGGTTTAATTTGTAATAAATGTAAATGAAAAACTGTATTAATTTAAGAGGGAGTCTCATATAAACTTGATATGACCCTCCATGATTTGAGTTGATATGAGACCCTGTTGTCTGTATTAACAGTGAAGATTTTGCACAGTCATGCTGACAAGCACAATCCCTGCAGGTATTTCTGTCTCAGCCCACATTCACACACTTGGATCTCTGACTGGCACCAACTCTGTTTCCAAATAAATAACTCAGGACATCCAGGAACACTGTCAGTACCTAAAGCATAGATTTATCTTAAATATGTATGATGCAGAAGCATGCACTGCATCTTGTGCTTCAGAAAGAGTCAAAACACTTAATCAGATGAATAAAGTTGGTGAGAGCAGACGTTTATTTGATGAAAGAGGAAATATCCTAACAAATCTGTTGTAGTTTTACATAGAAGTTATCACAAAATGTAGAAAACGGATATTTCTTGTAGCTGCCAGAAATGTACTCATGGTGCCGAAAAAAGAAGACGAATAACAAAAACAGCAGAATTTCTGAATTAATCCAAGCAGTAATTGTTTTCGGTATAGGTGTACACAGCAGTACTACAAATCAGCTCTGTAAATCCTTTAACAAGTAATTTATTCAAAAACATCACAGAACAGGTTTTACTGCATTTAACTACAGTTTACAGTTGGTTTTATTCATCTCACAAATATCTGACAACAACATTAATGAATGAAAATATGACAAATACTGAAAAATTAAAAGAAGCTGTTACAATAAACAAACTGGATAAAAGAAATGTTTCTTCTGCAAGTATGTGACTTTGAACTTTGACGGTTTTTTTTGTTTTTTTTTGCATGGGATAATTTTATAATCTACTGAGTTAAAAACCACCAGTGCATTTTTGTCCAAATAATGTTGGATCTCAAGCAAAATCTGAAAAAAAAACCCAAACAAATCCTGGAAAAGTCATTCTATCAAAGAGCCCCAAATCCAATGGGATATCCATAAAACAAACATTTTAGATTTGGCAAAAAAAATAAAAAATCCTGCAAATTACATAAACAGCTGGTGGGAAAAAAATCCAAACCATGACAAATAAATATAAATGTCAGTTATTCAGCTGATAGAGCTCAAGTCAAACAAAACATTTCTAAACATAGAATCATAAAATCCTCTGGTGCACCTTTTTATTTAATATTTTATTCACACATCATCAGTGTTGGCAACTTCCCCAAAACACCCAACCAGTCACAAAAAACAAGTGCAAACACAAGCACGAAATAAAGCATTAAATACAAAAGCGTGACCACTGGGACATTATTCAGAAGAAGTGCTGTTTAGTTTTTATCCATCACTTGGAATGGGATTGCACTGCATACCTAAATATGACTGAGGTTTTAAGGGACACTGATGTTTATTGTAAGAGTCCACGTTCACTCGTGTTCCTCTGCTCACTGCTCGTCGCTGGGCTTCTTGATGTACTGCGTGTACATTGAATACAAAACGCCTGCAAAACACAGAAATCACAGATTTGAGAATAATTTAAAAACAGGCAGCTCAGATTTGATCACTGAGAACGTTAAATTATGGAGGTTTTTAGTTTTATTCTAAATTCAAAGTTATATTACAACAAAATTACACATGTAAGTATATTTTTAGTCTAGCTGTAATTAAATTTAGTGCAGTTCAGACACAGAATCAATCGAGGACAGTTTCAGGGTGGATGAGGAGAAATTGCACTGAATGACTTTATTATAGGTCATTTCCAAGATTAAAAAGGTGATACGAGTTTTTAAAGATCCTAAAAAGCAGGTCAAACCCAACTGATCAGTTACACAGTAAACATGTGATCTTTTCTACACCAACTGTCCAACAGGGCAGTTTCTAACACGCCTAAAACCACCTTCAAATTATTTTGACTGTAAAGTTAAAAGTTAAAACTTTTTAACAGCCTCTAACACCATATTTAAAGTGCAGATGTGTCACTTCCTCCATTGTTACCTCTACAGTTTAGGATGAAGACTGCAGTCACTTTAAAACAAGTGGTGCTGCATTCAGGTTCCAGGTTACTCGCACACTGATGTATTCAGAAAAAAAAACCAAAAGTGTAGTTTTCTTCATTTAATAAAAATACACCATCAAGAGATGTGAAACTGTGAACAAAGACTACAAAACGCAAGAAAAAAAATCTTACAAATAAGAAAAAAAACTTTTTCTCTAGCGTTTTTTCTCTATGGATGAACTTTAGTGTCTTTTTAACTATTTCTTAATGATTTTATACATGTATATGATTAAAGTGTCTCACAACACAAAATACAGTCTATAAACTACTTTAAATTTTCATCTTCAGAGTACAAGAAATTTTAAGTCACTACTTCCTCACCATCCAGAAAACTCTCCTAAACCGCTAACTCAACAAAAAAACACACACACAGATGTATTTTGCACTTCTGTTAGTTTCCTTTTCTTTCAAATCAGCCATCCTTAAACCAATTGTTAGGACATATAGTGCTGTAACATACACTGATGTATAACAAATCACAATTACTAATAAATCCTGTTTCTATAATTCAATTTTATCAATTGATAAATGACCCATTTATAGTGTTTTACTTTGATACTTTGCTCAAATTAGAACTTGCTGACTAAGCTGAGATTTCAAGTTTAATGTTTATGGTATTTTAATTATTTTTTACTGTTTTTTTTCTATTTTTCTGTCAGTCAGTCGCCTTGACTTGCTCATGTGTTATCCATATCTTTTAAATCATGAAATAAGACCCGACTTCTCTCATTTACAGGTTTTTCTAAAGCAGCTTGGTACATACAGCTTGTGTTTTTAGTCAGCGCGTCATTACAGCTGGAGGGGGCGGAGTTTCAGTGTTGCCTTTACAAGCAGTCATGGAAAATAGTTGCATGTTTTCAAGCCTGAGAAAACTCCCACAATATACACTGCTGAAGATGCAAAAGTGAACTATTCAGGATGACAAGACATATGTGTTTGGGCAGAGAGCCAGGAGGCCCGAACCGATCCAACAGAACAAAACACAGCAGAACAAACTTCTCTGAGACCTCCATCACTTATTGTTGTAACATGAATCAAGACAGCACAAATCTTCAATGAATACCAAACATACGTGTTCATGTAAAATATTTTTAAAAAGGAATCTCTCTTAACAATGTAGAAACACTCCCTGATACATACCAACTGTCATGGCTCCAACCACAAAACCCTGTGCAGCTACACGCATGTGGATCAGGTGCACGGACATTTTCGTATCACCTCGAGATTTCATTTTATACAGTTGGTGTCCAACAATGGCCACAAATCCAGCCAATCCTGGAAGAATAAAATACATCGGTTTGCATAAATGATTAACATCAAGATGAACTGTTTCTAAAAAATGTCATATTTTACCACTATAATAACAACGAGAAATCAATGGAAACTTTAGACTTGTGAACATTCTATTGGATTCATTGTTTTTTAACAAAAACAGCAGGAGAGTACAAGGCGTTCTCACCAATCGGGACGAAGGGATTCTCCTTCACTTTGCGCATCAGTTTAGAGTCATTTCCTTCATCATACGAAGACATGTTGACTGTAAAGGTCACAGAAGGACAACTATTACTGTTTGTTTCATCTTCTTTCTTACTTGATTTCATCCTAAAACTCATCAACTTAGATTAGTTAAAGCAGAAAACTACCACAGCTTACGTAAAGCACGTTAAGTTGAGCTAATTTTGGTTAAACTTCTAATCCACAAGTCCTAAAAACAAGCTTGGAAGTTGCACCCCATGTTGCGTTGGAGATTCTTACCTGTGTTGTTGTTTAATACAGAAAGATTGAACAGCAAGTTTCGCGAGTCTCTTGACCTACAGTTTGCACGTGTAGAGGAAGTAATATACCGGCAACGCAGTGATATAACAGACGGTGACGCAGGTCTGAGGTCACGTCACGTGGGGAGTGATACGTTTAGCGTACGTAGGAAAAATTATGACTATCAACGTTGATACGTTTGTGACTTAGCTTAGACATTGTACACTTCAGTTAAACATTATTTTAGGCATAACAGTATACATATGATAAGATTTACAAATGACAACGTTTCATTTTGTAAAACAATCTGTCGGTGGGTTTATTTCTGTGATAATTATCAGTCCTGTTAATTGTTATTATAATGTAAGCGTTTGTAATTCCGAGGTATAACAAATGCTGCACTTGCTTGCGTGCGGAGACTTTCAATAGCTCCGCCCCCTACACAAAACTTCAGAAAAAACTAGCCGTGTTCTGTCCGTCCGGCGTCGTAAGAACACAGCGCGGCTCATCCCATGTGGTTTGTTCGCTCTCAGTTTAAAACAAATGTCAAGTTTTTATGATCCTGTTTCTCATGATAACACCACCTTATCCACAAAATTTAAAGACGTAAGTACGTAAATAACTAAATAAAAACAACAGTTTGTGCTAGGCCTGATTGTGTGCTGATTCCTCCTTAGATGTAAAGGTCAAGGAAGGACCACACTTGTTCTGGTCAAAATCTCATTCTCACGAATCAGAAATGAAAGGAAAGATAAAATAAACAACATTTCTAAAAATATTTCTTAAGTTTAAGTGGCTGTTTTAACATTAATTTGAGAGATGTTTAGAATTGTTTTCTGTAAATGAACATTTACACTATCCACAATACAGTTTCCTACCCAGAACGAACATGTGTTCATAACATCACTTTCCCCCTTCAAGTTGATATTCAAGCACATTCTTCCTCTTTAGAATTAAAAGTGTTGACACCTGAAATACAAGGAAAACTTGAACTTCTGGTATATACAGTAAAGTCATAACATTCATTTATCAGTTTCTTTTTCACTATATCTTCCACCATAGACAGAAAAAAAGCTCAAAGCAACTAAAAAGAATTCATCAATTATCTTGATTTCTTTATTCTAGCTGTGTCTTTGTTGAAGCTTCTGCATTTTCTTCACCCATCTTGAGAAGAGACTTAAAAAACATCTTTGAAGCCCTAATGAGCCTGCGGTATTTCCTTGATGCAATTACAGGCTCAGTTTTCCTTGAACATTCACCAGACCCTGATGTAGACTGTAGATTAAATCAAAGACATAAAAGGTGGAAAAGCAGTTGTCCAAAAAAACCAAATAGGTAATTCTTATTTAATTACTATTCTGTATTGAACTATAGTTTGGGGTCAAACATTTTAATTATCTTTGTTCTTTTATTTAAACTTTTGTCTTTTAGAACTATAATAAGAAATAATAAAATAAATACGTTTTGATCTTAATCTAAATTTTGCAGGATTTGACATTAAATTGTTCATGTGGAACTTGTAGCTCGACGATGACACTGTGAAGAAAGAGCACGGCACCATCTAGTGGTGAATTTCGGAATGAAGGCAAAAGACGAGGTAAAGTTCAAAATGTATCTTAAATTGAAATAAAGTTTATTAATGAAAGCTATAGTTTTAACATTTAAAGATTTTAAGCTAAAGTAGATTAAGACATGGGATTAGAAAGCACTGCTGAGTCCTTCTGATTTTACACAGATGTTTCAGGTGGTTTTGTATGTTATTTCTGGATTCCAGTCTTCTTCATGGTTGCTTCATGGTCTGCAGACAAAAATTAATTTTGGGTCCAAATATTTTTATTTCTGTTGCAATGTAAAATTGGTGTTTTTTTCTCAAAATCCACAATCTGTATTTTTATCAACCAGTTCTTTCCTATTTTATTTTTAAGTAAGTAAAATTTTTACTGGAAGCTTGAAACTCTTGGAGTTTAACATTAGCTAAGTGGAGAGGATTAGCAACAGAATCGTTACATCATTTTTTAAGAATTATTTTCTTGTTTCAACAAACAAGAAACAGCTTTAACTTAGAGAAATAAACCACACCAGCTTTCATTTATAGTCCAGTAGGTGGCACCAAGCAACCATTCAGGGTTCAACACCAAGCATACTGGTTAAATATTCTTTATAAAGAGATGACCTCAATAATTGTGTTGATCTGATTATTAGTATTATGCTTTAAAGAGGCCATTTTATACAAATTTCAGGACTTTGTGGTTATTTCTTAAGTATTAACCTGTAATATGACACATTTTACATCCAAAAAATGTTAGATTTACAGACCTTTCAATCTATCTGCATGAAGATTCGTCAGGCTTCGGGCTGCAACTCATTAACATTCATTATGCAAATTTGCTGGATTCAGATTGGCTAACAAACTAGACTATGAGAGCACGGCTTTCTGTTTCCTTCTCCTCTGCGCATGGCAACAGCGCACCGAGACTCTTCCTATTTGATACGTGTTTATACTAATAGCTTTTAGCCAGCAGCATGCTAGGCTTGGTCTCAACTGCAGGAGCTGGTGAATAATAATGAACAAAGGAGTTGTGATGAAACAAATACAGGCTTTTTGAACTCGGGAGAACTCGGGTTTTATCGTCACCTGCGCAGTTTGAGAGATAAAAACTAAGAGAAGTTATTTTGCTGATTTAACACCCAGTATGAAAGTAAGAACACCTGTGGAGCTAAAATATTCAACAGAAACCTCAGAAAAAAAAATGTTTTTAATGGAATGGCCTCTTCAAAAACATCTACCTGGCAAGTTGTTTTAAATATAATGGACTCAGTCAAATTTGCTTTTCTCAAAAAGTTATAACGTGTTTTAATAATTTGGGTTCAGAACTTGAATAACCCGAGTTATTGTATGAGTTAAGGGTAACAATGTGTGAAAAAGCAGTAAAAGGAGAAACCCACATATTTTATTGTAATAAGAGATTGAGGTCTTGAACATAATGAACGTATATGTGAGATGTTTTGTTAGCCAGTCAAATACAGGCTCTATAAAGGATATCAATTTTCCATCTGGCCTTTCCTTTCAAACACTTTTTTTTCTTGTTTGTTGAACTAAATATTTGAAACCTCTGGTGAACTGAGTAAAACTAAAAACAAGAGGAGAATAAAACAAATCTCTATCTGAAAATAAATAAGTTATGTGGCTTTATTCAGTCTCTGAGTTTCAAATAGAAGTTTTTTTTATACATACTTTCCAAAGACTAACACACCCTTATTTCCTGAAAGTCATAGTTAACATTAACGACATTATTTTTTTATGACTTTAAGTATTACAAAAATAATCTTTAAGGCAGATTTATATTTCTTGAGTGTTTTCAGTTTCCGTGAAAGCTCATGTAGCAATTTGACTGGAAATGTGTATAGGGAGGAGCAAAGGTCTGTTTGTAGTGCTGAATGCGTACCTTGACTCTCAATCTCTCTGAGGCTGCCAAAGGATTCAGTCATGTTCCTGGTGCTTATCCTTTTCAGCTTTTCTGTAGCTCTGGTCGGAGGGCTGTACCTTCTTGGGGTTTTCCGAAAGCGGCGACCAGGGGAACCCCCTCTTGACAAAGGTCTGGTTCCATGGCTCGGTCATGTCCTGGAATTTCGCAGAGACACATTTAAGTTTCTGGAGAGGATGAGGGAAAAACACGGTGATGTTTTTACTGTGCAGCTGGCAGGATTTTACTTTACTTTTCTTCAGGATCCTCTGTCCTTTGGGGCTTTTGTTAAGGAGAGTCGAGAAAAACTGGACTTCAACAGCTTTGCTGAACAACTGGTTGAGAGAGTTTTTGGTTACACGGCTATTGAAGGTGATCACCAAACCCTTCATTTGTCCAGCAATAAGCATCTGAAAGGAGAAGGTCTAGACGTAATGACACAAGCCATGATGAATAATCTGCAGAACCTGATGTTGCACAGTATTGGTTCAGATCCAGATCAAAGGACCTGGAAAGAAGATGGATTGTTTATGTACAGCTACAACATTGTTTTCAGAGCTGGTTATTTGTCCTTGTTTGGAAATGTTCCACACAAGTCAGAGGGAAGTGAGGAGAAAGCCAAGGAAAAAGACAGAGCTCAGTCTGAAGCGTTATTTTACGAGTTTCGTAAATATGACCAACTATTCCCCAACCTGGCCTATGGGGTCCTTCCCCCAAAACAGAAATGGGAAGCTGACAGGTTGCAGTCCTTTTTCTGGGATGCCGTGTCAGTGCAGAAAATGAAAACCAAGGACAATATTAGTCGCTGGGTGTGGGACATGCATCAGGTCAAAGAGGAGATGGGCATGAAGGAGTCAATGATTAACAAGTACATGTTTGTGCTTCTTTGGGCCTCTCAGGGTAACACGGGACCCTCTTCATTCTGGCTTCTCCTTTTACTCCTGAAACACCCAGAAGCCATGAGAGCAGTGAGAGAAGAAGTTGATAAAGTTTTGAAGGAGTCTGGACAGGTGGTCCAACCTGGTGGACCCTTGATTGACCTGACTCGTGAAATGCTAATGAAAACACCAGTCCTGGACAGTGCTGTGGAGGAGACCCTGAGACTCACAGCTGCACCTCTCCTCACCAGGGCAGTGCTCCAGGACATGACCCTCAAGATGGCTGATGGGCGTGAATACTTCATCCGTAAAGGAGATCGAATGGCAATCTTTCCTTACAGCGCCGTTCACCTTGATCCAGAGATTCATCCTGACCCTCACACATTCAAGTATGACCGCTTTCTAAACAAGGATGGAAGCAAGAAAACTGATTTTTACAAAGCAGGGAAGAAGGTGAAGTATTACAACATGCCCTGGGGTGCAGGAGTCTCCATGTGTCCCGGGAGATTCTTTGCCACCAATGAGCTGAAACAGTTCGTTTTCCTCATGTTGGTCTATTTTGAGTTTGAGCTGCAGAATCCTGATGAGAAGATTCCTCAAATCGACTTCAGGCGGTGGGGCTTCGGATCAATGCAACCTGTCAGAGACGTCCAGTTTCGATACAGACTCAGATTTTAAATATACTCAGAAAAGAACACCCCCAAATTTGATTGTCTCTGTAGGTTTTTAACATCATTGTTGCATAATGAAAAAATGTCACACCAGCAACACAACAACACATTTTTACTAAATCATACACCTGTCCTGTGGGTCAAAATGACCCAAGAACAACACGAAGGTCTTCAGAAGTTGACAACTGATCTTTTGTCTTTATGGTACACACAAACCACAACGAGTGAGTTTTAAATAAAAAAAAAATCTTCTTTTTGCTATGAAACCTCAAACTAGCTTAATTCAGTCAACTATATATTTGTTGTATCAGTTTAAATTGTAGTTTAATAGTATTGTGAATGATGTACTATGTGTTTTATTGTAAAATGTGAAATGTGCAAAAGTTATTGGTTTTTAAGCTACTATAATTGTTTCCAAAAGTATTGAAAAATGAAAGATTGACTGTTGGTCTATGTTAGCCTTTGTAAAACTGAGGCTTTTGTCTAGTTTTTCATTATTCTAAAACGAGAATTAGAAAGAATAATATTTTGAGTTACAATAAAATCTTCTCATTGATCCATTTCTAACTGTTTTACAGATTAATAAACCCTTACCGATTTATTTTGCACATGTTCATGTAATAAATTGTTTATTCCCTTGAATTCCGTCTTCTCCTTTTTCTTTCTCCAAATGTGTCAGAACTATATAAACTAACCAACTAATAAAGCATTCAGCATTCATATAATTTTGCATGGGTAGAATAGTTTAAATGCTACTCTGATTTATGAGAAATAATGTTGTAAAAGTTATTCACACAAAATTTCCTTTGTATGTCTTCACATGTATGTTTTGCATGTTTTGGGTCAAAGATGAATTTCAGACAAAAAAATAAACAAATCAAATAAAGAGTTTTTTTTTTTCAAATGAAAAAAGATCATTCACAAGAAGGAAACCTTTGTGGTAATAGCCAACCCTTTCTTTATATAGTCTTTATATAAAATGTTAAAGTTTATGACACTGCAATTACAAAAACATGAAAGTATGACTGGCATGACTGTTTGTTTGGGAGCGTATTTAGGAGAAAATCTCTGACTCTCTGTGACAGCACAGCCAAACATTTCCCAAGTTTCATGTCAACAGATTAGAAAACTACCCAACTCCACTAAAAACTGATGATCTCAGTGGAATCTTAAGAGCCCCACACTAATAAAATTACAAACATATTTTTCCACAGCAGTAATAGACTCTGTTGAGTATAATGGCGGAGGGACAATATTTCGACTTGTTTTGCTCTGACCATGAATTTGTCCCCGTGCTAGACTCCTGTTGGATATGAGACATCTGTCTGACAGTCTGAAGCTAGGCACAAAATTAATTTCCTAAAAGAACATTTATCCCGAGAACATCATCAAAGGCTAAAAGGGTTAGGGGTACATAACATAAGTTTGGGTTTTTTTTGTTTTTTCATCATCAAAGGCTAAAATGGAAAAAAAAAAAAAACTTGTGTTATGTAACAACATGAAGTCCAGATGTTAACTTGAGTGAAAGGGGGCCTCATATAGCATTACACAAATAAATGCCTGTAAACGTCATTAAACTGATACAGTATGTTGTAAACTATTCCAGATGAATATTTGATTATTTCAGTAATTTCTTCCAGACTTGGATTTTCTCAAACCAAGTCCGTTTTTAGTGAAATCTGTTTAGTTCATATGAACTATTGTAACCTTCTGTCTGTTGCAACCTTATTTTTATTCCCCAGCTGCTTTCAGCAGCTTCAGTCATCAAAGGTTCACGATGTGAAAAGTTCATTTTCTGTTACATTCGTTACTTATTTTCAAGTCCATATTCCATCCACACAATAACTCAATCTACTACAACTGGAATTAAAAAGTTACAGTACTTCCACTTCAAGCCAATGATAAGTCAGTTTAATAAAGTCAGATTCAATAAATCCTTAACTTCACAGAGACAGTTTGCTAAAAACAGGATATTTTTTGTATTGATTCTTCTCTCCCCTCTAGTCCCCCATTCTGAGCATGTAAAAGTCAAGTTTACATAATGACTAACTGGTGACTTATTGACTCACACACAATTTGTTGTTTGTTTGTTTGTTGTTTGCTGCTCAGAATTTATTCAATTCATAAAAACTTAGTTTAAGAAAAAACCACAAAGTCCTGAAATGTGTATGAAAGGCCTCTTTAAAATTAATTACCTCTCAGAATCTCTGCAGGGAGGACAACAACATTTGGTTTGGTCTTATATAAATATTTACACATCAAAGTTCCCAATTCCCCCCAAAAAAGTCCTGTAACCTTTACGATCAGTCATTCACCAGCGGTGGAAAAAAACAAAATATTTTGCTTCATATTAAATATGTTTTTTAGTGATGAATAAGCTTGTAGTAATCTGGATTTCAATGAATGAGCATCGATAAATCAGTCATGGTACTGCACCCGGATACGCTGGGAACAATGGAGCCTTTGCTGTTTTGTTGGTCTTCAGAGAGATCTGCCTGTACTTGGTGGTGAGGGGTTTTGATGAAAAATGACCCATTGTCTCTCATCCTGATACCGAGTCAGAGCAGTGATTCCTCTGGATGGTCTACCATAAAGCATAGAATAACTTCCTTCTGTATCCACATGGACAGGTAGGCGCAAACTAATTGTCTTTTTTGTCACTTGTAAAGAGCTGCGAGGAACGTACGTGTACTCAAGATTTAAATTATTCTAATTAAAATTACAGAACCATGATAGAAAAAGTAAAAAAAATATATATAATGATACAAATTTATACTTATACTAATTTATTTTTAACATATAAATTTATTGGCACCCAAGAGGTTATTTGTAATACATTAGAGTCAAATCAAGCCAGGAGCATCTATTAAACCTATTAACATTCCCTATTTGTTTGATTAATATCATGATAATAGATTCTTGTGGGTGAAGGTAGAGTGTATTAAAGGTTAAGTCCTGAAACTTAAAACTGAGCTGTCTGAATTGATTTAAAATAAATATATATTAGAGGTTATTATAGGTAATTGTCATATATTAAAAGTCTATAACATATTTTGTTTTTAGTTTTATAACCTACATGTTAAAATTTCTTTGGGTTTCTGCTTAAAGTTTCATCAGGAGAACTCATAGTTTTAATCTATTATATGAGGCACATTTAACCAGGTCTATAACCCCAAATCATGAAACAGCCCTAAAGGGATTGATTAAATATCCCAAGATAGCTTAGCCTTGAACTTTAAGCACACGTTCGAATACGTTCTGACTCGAGGTTATTATCATTCACTCATCTGTTACCTTCTAAGTTCACGGTATCAGTTTTATCTTTTCACCTGTGCATTGACGTAGACTGCAGGGGTCGTTTACCTGTTAGTCAGACTTTCTCCGAAAGTCAAACATTTCAAAACACTTGCACAGATTCTAGAAACAATTAGAACATGATTGCCCTCTAGTGGATGAGACATACCTTTTTCTAATTTCATCATATGAGAAGGTCTGTAAAAGAATGCATCCTTTCAGATGTCAAATCTCATTAATATTAAGTTGTTTCATTTTTTATGGCCTTCTGTTTCAGCCAAACTTTTATTTTCATGTGTTGGAAAGTCCACTGCAGAGTTTTAATCAGAGCTTTCTGTCTATATTCAAATGGATGTATATTGCTGTTATCAGAGGGAAACCTTGAGCGTTGCCATCAGTGTTATCAGTGTCAAGAGTTCACTGAGTTGGAAAAGTAACAGAACTGGGGCATCTATGAAAAAGAAGCTATCTTTGATTGCTGAGATGATCCTGACGAGGTCTGCTGCTCCTTTGCTCATGTGTTGACCCTGTTAGTAACATGGAGAGTTGAGTTTAAAGGATTCAAGCTCCAAAAGTTTAATTTTTAGATATTGGGTCCTGGTTGAAGTCCAGGCTGGGACCTCTCTGCATGAAGTTTGCATGTTCTCTCTGTGCATGTGTGTATTTCTGTTTACTTCCACAAACAAAAAACATACACATTATGTTAACTGGTAATTGTAAGTGACTGTGTGCAGCTCTGTGATGGACTGGCGACCTGTCTGACCTGCTACTGTGACCCAGATGAAGGAACAAGCTGGCACAGAAATGGAAAAAGTCATGTTTGAACAGGACTTTCTTTTGGCCCTAAAAGACTGAACTTAGTTGTTTCATCTGATAAACTGTAATTATACTCTCAGTTGTACAGTATTTAATTTAGTTATTTAATGACTTAATAATAATTATATTCTTACTGGAAAATAGTATATGTTTTTTTTATATTTCCTGAACAGATATTCTATATAAGAAGTGACTGAGAGCCCAGGCAAAAAAAAATAGTTTGCCAATCTAAAATTGGAACATGGATTATTTCCAGGTGTTGCTAAACTGTTTGGCACAAAGCCCTGACTCAGGACATTTGTTGGCATCCACTTCAAATGCTTCAGTAAAGTTTGTTCCAATTCTTTAACCTGGAAGTATGTAATAATTAACTTGATGAGTTATGTGTATTATTGATAGTAAAAGATAGAAGGTCATTCTTCCTTAATTTGGCATAAACTTTTGGTGACAAAAACTTAACAGGACATACATTTACATACAGTTTCTTACTTTCTTTGCTTTTTTTAACTTTATCATAAAATCTGTAGGTTTAAATTAACCCACATTTTTCCTGCTTATAACATTAAAATTTTTAATTTATGGTAATCACAGTGACCTGAAGGTTATTATTTTGCCCTGCAGATGCCTTTTTCATCACTTCACTTGACATCCAAGCTTCCAGTGTCACATATGTTAACGTGCCAGATGATGTAAGTGCATATCGAGTTTGGATTATTGCTTTTTTGCTGAAGCATGCATCAGAAATTACAGAGGGGAAATCTGGATTGTTGCAATCTGTGTTATCAAGGTGTAAAGGTTATATCACAAGGCCACATAGAGATAGACAACCTTTCCCACTCACACCTAGACAGTTGCCAATTGACCTATCATGCAATTTTTGATCTGTGGGAGGAAACCGGAGTGAACAAACACCCATGAATGTAACACATGTAAACTCCATGCAGAAAGCTCCTGGCCTGGTTTTGAACCCAGGACCTTCTTCCTGCATGGCAACAGTGCTACCAACTGTGCCTGGTTTCCAAAGTGTTGAACATAAATAAATATCATCAAATATTATTAGAAATAAAAACTGATATATGAATCTATTTTTTAAAAAAGCACAGTAAAATGTTTAATTAAAAGAGATAATACAAGTGTAACATAGAGAAATATTTACATAAAGTCTTGATCATGTTTTTCCACATATGTCAAATCCTATTTCCAAACTATGTCTGCATATCTTTATGAATGATTTTTCACACTCAGAGCTCATGTTGCTTTGCTCAGAAATGGGAGGATCTGAGTTCTGGCTGAGGAAAGTTGTTGACATCCACCTCAAGGCTTTTCTTCTTAGTCGCTTCAGTGGTGTCCAGCCTTAGTAAAACTGGCATGGGACGCACTCAGCCTGAGGGTAGGGGAGGCTCAGCTGAGAAACTGGGAAAGGAAAAAAAAAAAAAAAAAAAAAAACAAATGCAATGGGACTGCCACCACTCACAGGCTGCCTGTGGGATAGTCCCCCCACAGCCAGGCGAGGGTGGTTTAATGATAGCGTTGGGAGAGGATGAGAGAGGAGGAGTCTAAGCATTTAACTGATTTTTTTTCCCCCTTTCTTCTTTGTTCTGGTGTCTTGTGTCACTCTGTTCTGTGAGAGGAAGGGGAAAGGACATCCAAATCACATGCTGGAGCTTGATTTGTTACATAAACACGGACCTCTACAGCCCCCAGTCTGCTCACATCAAATTTGTTCTGTAAATACATGTGGATAAAACACTTGTGATGACACTGGTGGTGGCCAAGGAGAGTTGTCGAGATGTCCGCTCTGCAGCGCTGCAACGCTTCACCTCACAACTCATACAGAGCTCTCTAAGGCAAAACTGTTTGGGGAAGAAAAACATCTTTTGTTCATTACAAAACATATTCTTGGGGCTACATGTTACTCATGAAGTCTTGACTAGTACTAGTTACATTCAACTTTAAATTTATAATAATTTTTTTATTATGAAACACACTCTTTAATGTGACATATCTTTTTTATATATATATATATAAAAATCAAATTAATATTAATGAATGCAACCATAACCTAATGAATATTGAGTACACTTTTGGCTGTCACATGACGCGAGTCCTTGTAACAACAGCAATGTCAAATGATGTCTTACAGGGGAATTCTGTAATGTATTTTCCTGGCTATGGGCTGTCCAATCAATATTTATCACCATGAAGAACATTTTCCCAAAGCTAAAAGAGCCAGACTCAACTGAGGACACAGGGGCAGTGCTTTTAAAGTTACAGATTTGTCAGGTTGACTCTGCAGCTTGTTGTGTTCTTGATTTGTTCAAAATGCAACGTGTCATTAAAACACTTGACTACATTTCTTTCTGGAAAACAAATTAGAGTTAGTTCATGAGTTTTGTACTATAAATTCATTTGTTGCTTTTTATAATATATATATAAATATAAAGAATAAGTAAAAGGTACTTTGGATAAGATTTAAGTTCTTCAAGCTTCAAAAAGAACCTTGTGAGAAAGGAAAAACCGAAATATTCATAACTGATATCTGTTTACAAAGCTAGTTTCACCTGCCATTTCTATTCATTTAAAATGATATTTTTCAGCGGATTTATCTTATCAAAACAACAATACCGGTCAGTTTATATAAAAATAAACGTGTAACAGCACAGAAGGGCTAATTAGCACCAGTTTACTTTGAAGAAATGTCCGTATAAAGTGACAGTTTTTAACTGCAGCTAATGTTTCTAAAATCTTCTTCACAGTTGCAAACATACATATGCTCGACTGTACTGACAGAGTCAGAGTTAAAATGAAAGCCAGCATGACATGAAACATATCAGCTGCATGGGCTGATTGACATGTCAGTCTAAAAGAAAAAAGAAAAGGTCACAATTAATTAATTGTAATTAATTTTCTATTCTGAAATTTTGCAGATTTTTCCAGTGAATAAAATCCCCCTCGTGCTCATATTTCTGTAATGCTTTTCTCTTTTTCTGGCTATCTCTGATCACAATTTCTCAGGTCAACAAAGCTGACATCATGTGTCTGCATCAAAAGAAAAGTGTGTCCTTCCAGCTTTTATCAGACTTTTTTGTTTCTTTTTTAGACCTCACCATACCTTGAAAAGGGTGATCATGTGGAGCAAATCAAGATTTTGTATGTTATAAAAGCAAAAGCACTAACTGGGAATCAAATCTACAGCTAAAAAGGTCTGTAAGTTCTAAATAACATGAACTAACACCAGTGTTCACTTCACAGCCATCTTCATCGGACTGTGTCTGCGTCTTTTGGATAAATTTTAAGAGAAGGAAATGTGAAGCAACTTTAAAGCACGTGCTGGTTGGTTCCTTAGGGATATCACATGTCAAAACTCCAAATGCTCCAGTCATTCCAGGAGCATCCCCCATCTTGTTTTCTTGCTGTACTCATGTACTTATCTCTGCAGTGGGATGAAGAGGCGAGCCTTCAAGGTTTGGCCTTTGGACTAAAGGTTCTGCAGGCCCAGATGGCTGGCTCCATTTAGACCAAAAAAGCATTGAAACAGAATGAGAATTTTATGCAAATTTCTTTTCATGCTGGTAATGTTTTGTTCTTTCTTACTGAAGTATTTCTGTATTTAGAAATCTTATAATTATTTATTAAGACGCATGAAAATTAAAATCAAACCAGCAATAAACAGCAAAAAATGGTGGTGATGAGCATTATTATTTACTTTATAACCAAATAAAAACCAAAGTTAAATGATTATTGAGGGCCATGTGAAAGTAACATTACAATAAGGTGACTGTGACAATAACCAGGCACATTTCATTAATGCAAACCAGACACTAACCCATTTATCTGTCCTCCATCAACATCATTCCAGTTTAGATCCTGTCCAAAATCTGACGTCAAGTTCTGGCTAAAGGAATAAAGAGATGGAGGGATTACTTCCTACTTTTAATCTCACATCTGTAATTTGTTGTGTTATTACAGACATAAAAAAAGATAGGTTGCATGTGTTTGAGAGAGAGAATCCTCTGTCCATGTGCCTTAAGTAACAATGTCTGCCGTTGCACTCCTGCAGACCAAGGTGAAAGTGTAAACATGAAGTTGGAAAGGACGTGTAACAGGAATCCAAAGCACGACTTGTTCATCTTTCTGTTATCTGGCTATCAGCCAGGTTGGAAGATCTAAATATTATGACACTTGATATGACTGAGCGTACCTGCTGGTTATATTTTAGCTGATCTTAACTGAGGCAAGGTGGCTTATGTCTTAGCGACACTGCTGTCCTTAAAGTCCTCGTCTTTGTCCCCCTAAAGTTGTTTCTTCATCACTGTCGACCTTCTGCAAGCTGTTATGTAATTGTAGAGAATAAAGAGGTTGCTAACCTGCATGTGTGTTGGATGACACCTGTGTGCATGCGTTTATAAGTCTTTGGAGGTATGAAAACATTAAACTGAGACATATAGATGGAAACCTGGAAGCATAGAGAGGAAGATGAAGTAAGAGAAAAAGAGAGAGAGGACGCCTTGTCATGTGTTACAAATGTTGCACATGAATGTTGAGGGGGGGGGGGCTGTGTTGCGATTAGCACGTTCCCTCAGCTGGGTGTTCATTTCAATCTGAAGAACAATATCCTCAAGTCTGAACCCTGGGATGAGGATGAAGCTGACTTTTTTTTCAGTCGTTTTGTTTTTTATACTTCCTTCTTGGGCAAAAAGCCGGTGTAATAGAAATCAGACACAAGGCAGCATGTGAGACATCCTCTGCTGTGAGACGTCACGCCTTCACAGGGATAGAAAGCAGGACTGAAAAAGGATTTCTAGTTCAAAGAGAGTTGCTTTACTTTTATTATCAAACTTAAAGTTTTTAAATGGACTGTCAGGGACGGCGCATTAGGATGGAAATGTTTCTTTGTGGATCGAGATGTGCAGAAATTAACCAGAAAGGGCAAAGCAGAACTTCAGAATGGGAAATGTGTGCACATTTTTTCCAGGTGAGTTTATCTAGTTAATTATTTTCCCATTAATCTAAATTATTATTTTATTTATTTATTGAGTGATGTTGCTGTCTTTATTAATTTTAATGTGAGTAGTTTTCAAAAATAGTCTTGTTTTTTGATGACTTTTGACTTTTTGGTTTGTTTGAAATGAAATCTTTAAATATCCCAAAAACTATTTTAAATGCAAAAAAATTCAACAAAGTGTAATACTAAATGCTCATTTTAAAATTATTCCACATTACCATAACATTTTATCAGTATGAAATATAACATGAACTGAATAGCAAATTATTTCTGAACCCCATAAAAGATGCACATACTAATAACTTTAAGAATTATTTTCTATCATTTAGAATTTTGGGAAACCCTTGAATACAAGGTGCTATTAAAGTTCCTTTTATTCTTTGTACAGTTTTTTAAAATAAAGGTTAATTTTAATAATTCTATATTTAGTGAAAAAGGCTTTTTTTAATCGATACGTCACAAAAATCTGTTCCGATTAAAGACATATTCTATATTATATATATATAATTTGCTATTCAGTTCATGTTATATTTTATACTGTTAAAATTTTATGGTATTGTGGCATAATTATAAAATGAGCATTTATTATTACACTTTGTTGAATTATGTATATATCCTGCAAAACAGCAACAAACATGTGAGATTTACTGTTGCCAGATAACACTATAAGACTATTAATTTAAATGCAAGTCATGGACGGATAAGCCCTTCTGTCATGACGTCCTGGGGCAGACGTGAGACGCACAAAGTTGGTGCCATCTGCCTCCGAGTGTATGCACTCCTCCCCGGCTTCTGCAGATCTGGATCTGGAGGGGAGGCCTTGTGAAAGAGCAACAAGCCTCTCCTGTTCATTCAGTTGGCAGAGGAGATGGCACATCACACGCCATGGAGTACAGTATCCCAGTCATGAGATCAACATGAGCTCCGTGGCTCTGTACAGTGACTGAAAGTGCGAAGCTGTCTCCTCACAGCAGCTTTGGTTGCCTCACACAATCTGTAGCCATGCTGGCTGTGAGGAGAGTATGACCCTGAGATCTTATGTCATCATTTGTTTCTTGTGCGTGACTGCTGGCTTGTTGAATGCCTCTGAAGTGGCACTTTGGTTCTACCAGTCTGATACAAGAATAGAGTTTAAAAAAAAAAACGCAGCTCTGCCACTTTGGTTTCAACGTTTTCTTTTTCTATTAAATGCTGTTATTGGTTCTGATGCATAATAACAATAATTATTGGGTTTCAGCTTTCCTGATAAAACGCTTTTTCTTTTTCCTCTAATCTTCTTTGCTATTTTGCATCATTTTCTCTAATTTCACTGTGTAATCACTGAAGAATCTCTCTTACGTATGTCAGTCTCTCACATTAAAACTGAAGTTTATCGAAGGTTTCAGATGTTGGATCTGAAAAGTAATTTTAAAAAATGACATGTTTTCGTTTGAAGATCTTTACATTTAGTAATACAAATATTTTATTTTCAAGTAACATAAATCAGAGACTGATTGATGTCTTCTGACATTATTTTGTAAAAACATAACTCATTTCTTACAGTTTGTCCTGCATTAGAGCTGAAAGATGTGAAAATAATTTCACGACACATATATAATCAAATATTTAGCTGCTTTGGAAATGAATTAGATATTTTGTTGTTTTGGGGTAATTGTTGTGACATCTAAACATCTCATTCTATTCATGAAATATGTCTGAATTAGTTAGGATTTTTTTTTTACAGAAATTTTAACTGTGCTACATGAAACACTTGAGATATTCACAGTGATTCTTGGTAGTAAATTATAGTTTTTCAGATGTTCCGAATCATTATTTGAAACAGTTCATCATTTAAGAATAATCTGTTGTTCTTTTTGTTTTGTTTTTTACAGATTCTAGATTAAAAAGCTTGTAGGAGCAACATGAGCTGGAGCTTTCTCACTCGCCTTCTGGAGGAGATCCACAACCACTCCACTTTTGTGGGGAAAGTGTGGTTGACTGTGTTAATTATCTTTCGCATCGTGCTCACAGCTGTTGGAGGCGAGTCCATCTACTCAGATGAGCAGACCAAGTTCACCTGCAACACCAAGCAGCCGGGCTGCGACAACGTGTGCTACGATGCCTTCGCGCCGCTCTCGCACGTCCGCTTCTGGGTCTTCCAGATCATTATGATCTCCACTCCCTCCATCATGTACATGGGTTATGCCATTCACAAGATAGCTCGAACTACAGAGGAGGAGCGGAGGAAGCACCAGAGACTGCACAGGAGGCCGCTTCCTCACTCAAGATGGAGAGAAAGCCATCATCTGGAGGGCGCAGTGGAGGAGGAGGATGATGAAGCTGAGCCTATGATCTATGAGGAAACGATGGAGGTGCAAGAAGCAAAGCCTGAACCAGTGAGCACCATTAACAAAGATCTACCCAAACACGAAGGCCGCAGAAAAATTATGCAGCAAGGCCTGATGAGAATTTATGTTCTTCAGCTTATGTCACGAGCGATTTTTGAGATTGCATTCCTCGCTGGACAGTATCTCCTCTATGGTTTTCGAGTTAATCCCTCATTCATGTGCAACAGGGTACCCTGTCCACACAAAGTGGACTGTTTCATCTCCAGGCCAACAGAGAAAACCATCTTCCTTCTGATCATGTATGTAGTAAGCTGCCTTTGTCTCGTGCTAAATGTGTGTGAGATGCTTCATTTGGGAATCGGCACTTTTCGGGATACTCTTCACGCTAAGAAGAACCGTGGCAGACGCTCTATGTCCTACGGCTATCCTTTTTCTCGCAACATCACAGCTTCACCACCTGGGTACAACCTTGTGATGAAAACTGACAAACCCAGCAGGATTCCTAACAGCCTCATCACTCACGAGCAGAACATGACCAACGTGGCCCAGGAGCAGCAGTGCACTAGCCCAGATGAGAACATCCCATCTGATCTTGCAAGTCTGCACAGGCACCTAAGAGTTGCACAGGAGCAGCTCGATTTGGCCTTTCAAACCTATCAAACCAAAAATAACCAAGAGACCTCGAGAACCAGCAGTCCTGTTTCTGGGGGCACCATGGCGGAGCAAAATCGGGTCAATACAGTCCAGGAGAAGCAGGGAGCGAGGCCAAGATCCGCCACAGACAAAGCTGCAACCATTGTTAAAAATGTAAAAACATCTGTATGGATATAGAGATTAACCTGTTTTAGCGGACTGATATTAAATCTTTAGAATATCCTGGACTGCAGAACTGCGGCACAGCTGAAGAGTGTATGTGAGAGAGAGAGAAATCTGGACAGAAACAGTTTTATCACACTAGCTTCAGAAATAAAGCAAACTGACAGTGTAGTTTTTAGGAATAAATAAGAAAACTCATAGTGACCAAATGTCACAAATCTCTGTTCTTGTAGCGAGTCAAGTTGCAATAGATGTTGGATTTAGATAACACGTACTTGCTTAGATTAGGATCCTTATATACAGCTAAAATTCCAAGACAAACTATTTATTTAATTTATCCAAGGTTGATTTTAAACATTGTGCGATTGTATTCTCAATCCTTTTTTGGGAAGAAAAAAAAAAGTACTAGTAATACATTGTGATTCATCTCTTAAACGTGCCAAAGATGCATGTTTTATTTTCTTAGAAGTATTTTTTTGGATCAACCAAGGTAAATGTGGAAAACACATTTTATGAAAAGAGACATTGCTGTACCAGTGAAGGCATCACTGGTAAACATCTGCCCAAAAGCACTGATGAAACATTTATCAGTAATTTAATTTTCAAACTGTACAATGTTGCAGAAAACATGCAAGAAAACAGACATTCTGTGGGATATTAGACTAGGAACATAGAGTATACAAAGAGGCAACAGTAAAAATGTTTTCTCAGATATAAAGTAAACTATTAATTTAGATCTGATGGAGATTTTCTTTTCATTTATTTCTGATATTGCTCAGTACAAATAGTGCTTTCTAGTTTTCAAAGTGCCTCAGGTTTTAAAAGACTGTTCCTTTATCTAATGAGGAAAATAATTTAAAGGCTCATTTTCCCTGTTGTATAGAAGTTCTTTTTCTCTGTTACTTATCAAACTAATAAAAAACTTTTTTTTTTTCAAGAAAGTTAGATTGTTACGGCATGGTTCAGAGTCTAAAGTTTAATACTGTCAAGTCTTTGAGAAAACTGTAAATTTAGTTTATTTTTTTCCCCCAATGATGAGGAAATTTTATTTCATGCTATTGAGCATCTTCTAACCACAGGTAGCCTACTTAAAATACTCTAAAAACTATGTTTTAAAGGTGGAAAGGAGTCTCCATGAAAAAAGGGAAATTGCAAAGTGTTTGCAAGAAGAAATGAAGGCAGATGTTTTTACAGTAGTTTATATGAAATATGAAGAAGAGTGAGAATGCTATTTTGAAATATGCAGCTAGTTTTATTTATCTTTTTTACACAGAACTTTTATTAATGAAAGAAGGCACTATGTGCCAGAAGATGGACTTGTTGGGACAAAGTACCACCAGAAGAGGAGATCCAGTTGGTGTCAGCTGATCATCATATGCAATAACCCACGACTGAACAAAAATCGACCTAAGGATCCTGGTAGTTCAAATAACCACAATATTCAAATAAAATCAATACAGTGTCCATAATCCAGATGGCAAAATATATTATCAAGTTATTGAGAATGAAATCATCATGCTCGTCTATTATATTACTAGAGGAGGCTTGTTGAGCTTCAGACAAATGTTACAAATTACAAGTTTTTTTTAAATGATAAATAAAAAGTATTGAAATGTTAAGGGTGAGATTATGTCTTTTTCTTTGGGTTTGATTCTGAATTGATTTTCGTTTACATTCTCTTTGCACATGAACTGCACACTTTGGAACACCCAGATGTCATATAGGCTCTGAGTGCACAGATCACAAAATTATTTAAATTAATGTTGTAAATTTTTCTACATTTCGACTGCAGTGAATAAATGTTGGAGTTCTTCTGTTCACAAAACTGACGTAATACAAACTGGAGAGTTCTGTGCTGTATGAAAAAAAGGAAAAATGTTATTAATTCACTGATTTTTCCTTTTTATTTTGTTCCTGAAAGTCATTTCCGGGAGTCGACAAATTTCAATATTTAAAAAAGTATAATTCAGTAGGAAAATATATTGGTCGTTATTATCGTTTTTTGTATTCTTAGTCTAATAACAAATAAAAAAATATATATCAGTCTGATTTGTTTACCTAAAAGCACTGATCACGTGATCATTATTTTCGAGCAATGCATTCTGGGAAGTGAATATGGATTCCTCCGTGCTGCCCGGAGATGTTTGGCCCTTACTGATGTAATCTTCCACTGCAGTTAACAGACTAGTCGCTCAGTTTCGGGTGGAAAACACGCTCATGTTCCTGTACATCATGGGGGTTTCGTGTTTCTTCCGGGTCACGAGTCTCGTCGTTAAACACAGAAAAAACGTCGGTTTGTTTGTGTCGTTTCTCCCCGGAGCTTCTGCTCCTGCGGGGATTAGGGTCAAAAGGTTCAGCCAGGACACGACTAAAACTGCCCCGGGGCAGTTTGTGTGTTACCACCTTCCTCACAGGACCATACTTAGGATTCAAGGACAAGACACGAGTAGTTTTCTTCAGGGACTAATAACCAACGACATGAGACAGCTTGAGGAGCCTGGACGTGCAGCCATGTACTCACACATGCTGAACGTGCAGGGACGGACGCTGTACGACATCTTGCTGTACGGGTGAGAACGTTTGGACGTGGACTCTTCAGTCCTCTTCACACAGTAAATGGTCCTTCGAGTCAGTCTGACTTGAATCTCAGCTGTATTTGATGTATTTTTGTAGTTTATAAGCATAATTTTCCTGTTGTAGACATGAGACTGGAGCCAGTTCCTGTTGACAGGAGATAAGAAGCTGTCGGTCCAGCACAGAAACAGATAAACCTGCACTGCTATGTTGATACATGTAATATTGCAGACCTGTCCAGAGAGAACATGCAAACTGCACACGACATTCTGCATCATGTTTCGTTTGAGTTGGCACATCTGTCTTTATCTTCCAGTGGTCCATGCCATCTGTGTTTTATCTTGTAGTCTTTAATATACTTTAACATCAGCTGGTATTCATTTCATGTCTCCTTCCACCTGCCTTGCTGAAATAAAAACAGTTGACTGGCACACATTTATCCACATTTGACTGTTTTTTTTATATATAATTTTAAAGCTTAGGTAAAGCATTTTTAAGAATGTGTATTTTCTAAAGGATGGTTCATAAAAAAGTTGAAAAGTTAGTGGTAACTCAAACAACATTGCTTCTAAAATACAGACTTTTGCAGATTTCTGCATATTTAAATATTTTTTTATGAGACTTGCTGTGTTTGGTTTCAGCCTGAAAGAAGCAGAAGACGTACACGGGGTTCTTCTGGAGTGTGACAGCGCAGTTACCGACTCAATTTTAAAACACTTGAACGTGTACAAGATCCGGAGAAAGGTCAACATCTGGCCCTGTCCAGAGCTCTCTGTGTGGGCGGTGATCAACACGAATCAGGAGGCAGGTCGACCTGAGATTTCTGCCCCTGACAAAGCTCTGGTCTGGGAAGCTGATCCTCGAACTGAGCTCATGGGATGGAGACTGGTGTTGCAGGCTCATGTCGACCCCCTGGAGGTCATTGCATGTTGTCAAAAAGGAGACACAGAGGATTACCACAGACATCGCTACACAATAGGTAGGACCAGCTTTGTAACAGAAGGCAGTTCTTTATTTGATAAATATAAATGATTTGGAAACTTTGGATATATTTGAGCATGTGTACTTGATTTTATTTTATTTTTTTGACAAGCCTTGTTTGTTTTTATTGTCATTGTTGTCTAGGACTTCCTGAGGGAGTGAAGGACCTTCCTCCTGGAGTGGCACTACCGCTGGAGTCAAACCTCGTCTACATGCAGGGTATCAGCTTTAGCAAGGGCTGTTACATCGGCCAGGAGCTCACAGCCAGGACTCATCACACCGGGGTTATTCGAAAACGCCTCATGCCCGTACGATTGTCATCTCCAGTCCAACAACTTGAGGAAGGAGCTGCATTACAGACGCAGTTGGGCAAGCCAGCTGGGAAGCACCGAGCGGGGTTCGGCGAGCTGGGTCTGAGCCTAATCCGCATGGCGCACGCCAAAGAAGTGTTGACACTCAAATCTTCCGATGACACCACAGTGACACTTAAAGCCTCTGTGCCAGAATGGTGGCCTAAGGACGTGAACATGAACTGAAGAGGCGAGTGTTTTGTAGCTTCCTGAAATGTGACGTGCATCACATCTGACAGGTTTCTGATTGACAGAACCCTCGAGTACCTTGTTACCCTGCCATTGCTTTACACATTTTGTCTGCATTTAAACCTGCTCTAGCTTGATTTTCTGAATTTATTTATCACAAATCTGTTATTTTCCCAGTTGTATATTAAATGTGTCAACCATGATGCAGTATTTGTGGTTACTTAACAACAATGGACAATAACAACATAAAACTCAGGATATATGTTTATTTATGCATTTTGTTGCAAAAACAAACTGTAGACATTCAAAAGCTGTATTTCAAACTGTTAATAATTTCAAGCTTTTATCATAATCTTTTTCACACTAAAACCGGCACTTTTCATTCAAGCTAATCCAGATAAGAACACTGTAGAAATGGTGGACACGTCATTCCTTATAAAGGAGATGCTGCCCTCTTGTGGACTGTATGGTGTCTCGGATCTGCTGTAACATGGTTTCTGGCTGTAAAGTCAACGTCGAATGATCGAGTCGCTTAAAGTCTTCGTTGCACAGGAGACATTCAATAACGTGAGCCACCCTCTGAAGGTCGAAGGCTGCGTGGTAAGGTCCGAGTGTGGTCAGAGTCTCGGAGAGATGCCGCGAGTACTCGGAGGATTCACCGCAGGAACGAGCGTTCAAAAAAGCCATCCGGTTTTCTGCAATGGTTTTTAGGAATGAGGCAAATTCCCTGTAATCAATACCAGAGCAGGCTTTCATGATGACCTGAAAGAAGAAACAACCAACAATCACAACATGGCTTAGATTTCTTGTTCCTAAACATGCTAATAGAACAGTCTGAGCACAGTACCTGGCAATGCTGATGCCATGAATCCATCGTGTTTTTCCATTCATCTATCTCTTTTTGAACTGACGCCAGCTCATTCTGTAGAAATTGCCACATTATATCAATGTTGCAGCCATTCAGCCAGTTATGATTAATAGAGATGGTGTCCTCCTAGGGGAAAAAAATAAATCACAAACTCTAAATCTGATGATATATTTTTGCAGGGAATGTTAATTTAGCTCATCTTTCTCACCAGATTATAAACCTGATGGTGCCAGCCGCTCGGCACAAAAATAATTTCACCTGCCTCTTGAATAATTTCAAGAGGTTGACAAGCTTCTTCAGACTGCGGGAAATGTGTTCGATCTTGAAGTTCGGCTGATGTAACATCATAAGGGAGGTTGCCGTGAGTGTCCCGTAGAAAATCCTCCTGACCAGGAGGATAAAGCAGCCACTTCTTCCTTCCACAGATGTTTGCTGACCAGCTGTAGGAGCGGAACACGTCGGCATGGAATGGAGTCCTAATCCCAACAGAGAAACATCGGATCGCAGAAAACAGTCAATTGTTATTGATATTGTGAAAGTTTTATCAATGCTCTGATTTAACATTTTAATACCATGAGCCTTTGGGTCCCATGTAGACAAAACGGTAGTCATCCACTTCAAGTGTGTCCCAATATTCATTCAGCCAATCAGACGAAAAGAAGACTGGTGTTGTGTAAGCATTATGTTCTGGAAAGTCCCTGGTGAGTAAAATAAACAGTTATTCATTGTAATTACGTGGTAGTTTTTATAACTGAAAGCAAAATGTGCTGCATTAAACAAATATACAGTAATCTGGAGTTTTCTGCATGTTTACAACTATAAAATAATCCCTATAAAAACTTACTGGCATATTCAAACAATGGAATGTGTCTTTTGAGCTGGATTTTTCAAATTTCAAAGCTAAATATCTTCTATTGCATTTTTTGTTATTAACCAGTCCTTGACATCTACACTGGGATTCATGAGCTTGTTTTGTTTTTAAGCCGTTTAATTTAAATAAATCTGATACCTTGACATGTGCCAGTCTTTAAGGTAGAGACATCCTTTGGGGGATGAGTGTCCATTTTGGATGTATTCCTTCCAATAATGTATAAATTCTTTAAATGGCATGACTTGTTTAGGGTTTGCATTATATTCCTTTGCATTGCAGTTTGCAACAGGTACAGGAGTCTCATCTGGAGGTAAAAGTAAACAAATATCACTGAATATTTAATCTTAATTTAAACTAATCAGTCAAGCTTTTACCTGTTGAGATAATTTATTTACCAAATTCTTGCAGCAGCTTTTGGAAATTGGGTTTTCCCTCCTCAGTCACCCACAGTTTCCTACACTTCCACTCCTCTGTGAACCTTCTTGAGAACATACACGGGTGGTTAGATAGTAAGTATCTCTTAAAAAATTTTGAATAGCTCAGATCTTTATCGATGTAGTCGACAAAATGCGAAGACCAAAACAGTTCGTAGGACTGGCTTGGTATTTTGACCAGGCTGCAGCAGTTGCGGTACGTCTCTCTGTCCATGATCGTGCACAAACCCTCGGCTCAGCTGTCACGGTTTGAAGAACGAGAAACCGATTTAAAAGCAAGCGGTAAGACTGCACAAACATTAGTAAACACCTGTTCTCCTTAAAAGCCAAACCTCATATGACATTCAAGGTTTTTCTGAATATATTTCTACCATAACAGGTCAACATGCTTTGGTTCCTGCGTAACGACGCGAACATAATACCGTCGCAGTTTAAGTCACTTATTTATAAATTAACATTTTTTAATTAAGTCTAAACCTAATACGTTGCTTAATCTGGGTTAATTACAAACCACCTCCCCTGTAAATGTCGTTCTTTAAGTGTTTTTGGGCTCAATCAGCAGAATTTTCTAGTCGGACAGTAAATATGTCTGTACATGCGTGTGACGTCACTTCCGTAATAAACATTACAGTTTCTCAGAAGAATACGAGGCGTAATGCTCAGCTCCTTGTGTGCAGTGGGAGGCAGATTACAGCAACAAGAGGAAGTGGGAGACTATCGCAGGGTTCGAACATCCTATCTGCGTCTTGGTGATGCGGATGAAGAGCTTAAACTTGTTTGAACTCATCTGAGCTCATCTGCTGCCTGGACTCTGGTGGAGGTACGTTCATCATCAGGGCTCACACAGATCAGTTAGTCATAACGTATGATGATTGTAGAAAACTGTAGATGAAATCAGTAGCAGCATCTGCATGTGAAGACTCAGTCTTTCCTGCTTCTTTCTCAGGTCAGATTATACATTTCCATTTAAGATGAGCCGGGACGTTCCCATCCACAGCTGGCCAGGCTCTTATTACATTAACAACGAGAAGCGGTGGGAGAGCGGAGACCTGCTCCTCACCAGGACCACGGTGCGCTTTGTCTCAAGCCAGAGCAAACAGTCTCTCGCCAGCTTTTACCTGTCCCATATCATAGAAATCAAGATGGAGTCTTCTAGTTTCATCTTCAGCACCCTCACTGTGCTGGAGGAGGGTAACGTGAAACACTGGTTTGGTTCCCTTAAACCCAACCGCGTGGTGGTTTATAATGTGTTGGAGCATTTCTGGAGAGAGCGCCTCCTGTCTCCCACTTCAGAGGCTCAGGGGGCCGAGTCTCAGCCGTCTAAGGGGAGAGAGCTGATTAACCTGATGGCAGGGGCCCAGAGACGACTGGAGGACACTGGGAGAGTCCTGAACCAGCAGGGTGAGCAGTTTGACAACATGATGCAGGGGCTGGAGAAGATTGACTCTGACCTAGGCGTGGCCGATAAGTAATTATTTTAAAACCTTCCTATATGTTTTGAGGTTTACTCGTGTTTTCATGTCTTGATGGTGCTCCATGTTTTGTTTGTTGTCTGCAGACTTCTGTCAGAACTGGAGTCTCCATCCTGGTGGCCTTTTGGCAAACTCCCCTGGAAGACACAGCAAGATGCGAAAGCAGAAGACGCTGCCAGAGCTGCAGCTGCCCTCTCAGCTAACAAGACCTCCAGTAGAAATAAGGTGATCACCAGCATCCCAGCTGTGGTGTCCAAAGGTGGAGACTCCGATTTAAAGCCCGGATGTTTGCTGGTGCTAGTTTCCTCTCTGGAGGTACGAGACACGAACTGCCAACTTCTTCACCGATTTGAACGGAACGAAATCGACGAGATCCGAGCTCACAGCCCTTACGAGATCACAGTCAGACAGCGCTTTATTGGGAAACCAGATATTTGTTACAGGTTTCTGTCTGCAAAGATGCCAGCGGCGATGGCGGTGTTAGAGATGCAGTACAAGAAAAAGGTGGAGTTTACAGCTGAATATGCAGCTTTTAAGGCGACACCACTTTCATCTCCGTGTGGAAAAGAAGGGAAAAACTGGAATGAGGGTAAGGAACGAATCAGGTGACTTGATTGCAGTTTTGTGTCCATGCTCGGCCTGTTCTTGACCACTGAGTGGCAGTAAAGAACTATGATTTAGCTGAAAACGTTTCTGAGTGTAACCACATGTAAAAACATTTCATCATGGTTATTGGTGTTTCTCTTTAGCAGAAATGTATTTTGATGAGTCATTTCACCCTGATTGCCTCAGTTGCCATATTTTAAGTTTACTGTCTGGTTTCCTTATAAACAACATACTGTATGGACTCTGTTCTTTCTCACCATCTCCACCCATGGAAATCAGGTTTGCAGCAGACAGGCCAAGAGACCGAGCTCCCGCTGGAGGTCCCAGCAGGAGAGCTGTCCCAGTTGCAGGTGCAAGTCCTCCAGCCATCTGTTAGTCAGGCTGAAGCCCAGGAACTCAAGCAGGTGAGAAACTTGGATTTTCATAGCCGGTTTAAAAAAAAAAATATAGCAACACAACCAAAGCGTTAAGAAGTTTCACATTTGTCAACACAAGACAGGTGTGCACAAATGAGCGTCCCCCATGTTCTGACTGCAGATCGTCTCAGACAGCGTTAGCCGTTATCATAAATAACCTTCTAGTTACAGCAACCTGTATTTTGATGTTTCCATTTCCAAACCGCAATTTGCAGTGATGATTTTTTATTTTTCAGCCCGTGTGTTTAAAATGTTATTCAGCAAGACCACAAACCAGAGTCCATCCTGGATTTAAGAGAGGAAAAGGAGCACGGACAGTTATTTGGTCAGGCGGCACGGCGCTGAGAGCCGTTACAGACACGGTCTGTGGTGGCAAAAACCTAAACGCTGACGCAAATTCAAACACGTGATTCAAACTTTTTTTTTTTATATATTTGTTACTCACTGTTTGAGGTTGCTTAGACCAAGATTTTTTTTTTTCCTTTTGCTTCACTTTCAGGAAGCTGCTTTTGCTTTTATGAAACTGAGATTATTGAAATTTGTCAATTTTGGCTAAATTATAAAAGGTTGTCTTGTCCCATCCAGGATAATTAACATACTAGTTGATGCTGAAGCAAACAGGAAGCAGAAATAGACAAATCAAAAGGGACGTGTGAGTAAACATCAATAAAAAAGTGCTGAAATTGTATTTTATCACTCATTGTTTTAGTTTAGTTTCAGTTTCTCTTACAAAAAAACATTTTTGATATATGTCCCTTTAATTAAAGAATTTCAACTAGATGTTGCTTGAAATCTTTGTAAAAACACTTTTAGATGAAAAATCACAGACATAAGTGATGCTTGACCATTGCATTTCTTACTATGCAGCTTCCTGTTTCTATAATTTTCCACAATTAGTTAATCCAGGACTGAAAGCTAAATTACAATAAGATTAAAGTGCATTTTTACAAACATAGACATTTATTGTGTAGCTATTACGCACCGTTTCAGACCTTAAAGTTTTCAGAGGATAGGATTTCTGACATAATAGATTTTAATTTTTTATTTAATTTTTACGTTTTTTTGCTCATTTAATTACATAACAGTTATATTTTAAAGTTTCTTAAATAAAGATTTATTAAAAAAATGTAAGAATCAAATCCCGACCTCATATGTTTTAATAAAAAAGGACTCACTTGACCAAATGACCACATAACAAATAAATATTATATATCTTGTGTTTAATTTTCATGCTCACATTAAAGGGTTTTTAATCTTTGTGCAAGCAAAAACCAGATGAGAAAATCAAAGGAAGTTTAAAAGAAAATGTAAAATTTGCAACAAAAATTATTATTTTTTTATGCAAAAAGTTCTAAACTGTTTAAATCCCACGGCGTTAAGTAGATTTCATGCCGTGCCGGTCACACACACCCTGCTCTAATTCAAGAGGAGAATCGACTGTGTGACAACTCGTACAGATGACCATTTAGTTTTTAAGAGCTGCCACAAATTCTGCTGCAAGTATTTTAAGCAAAACCAGGAATTTTACTGGCCTGCTTTTATATCAAAATATGTCTGGAATATCTCGGCCCACGGTGCTGCAGATTTTAGGAAAAGAACTGTAAATATATATATATATAAAAACAACCTACATTTTGGACAGTACTGCAAAAATGTTGTAATATGGTGTATTTAAAGTTAAATTTATGCAGATCTTTATAGTTTTAGATAGATAATACATTTAGGGAGTGTTTTATTTAATTTGTTGCATTCTTCAGAGCTTCTTAATTTGGTGAGTAACAGTCACTGGGAAATTAAAGTCATGTGACTTCTGCAGCCACCTCCGCAACAAGCCAAACCATGTCATTACTACTGATGGGTTTTTTGGAAGATTAATTCATTATGAGCTCTGAATTATAAATTTAGCTTATTGTTTTAGGCGGAAACACCACAAAGACTTATTAACTCTTTTATTTTTTCTAATATGTCGCTGATGCAACAACATTTGGAATTTTAGCTCATATGTTATTCTGCTCTTCTAGCCTAAATGTTTAATCCTAAGACATGACTTAAATTCTCTTGCCATCGTATAAGCAACAGCTTAAAATGTCCTTTAGTTTTTTTTTTGACATATTAGAGCTCCACTGTAAGTTAACTGCAGTATGTAATTGTGTCATGTCAGCTCAGTTTAAGTAGTGAAGTCACAGACAGGCGTGAGTGAACGCAGTAGCTTTTTATTTATTTTGTGTTTATTTGATGCTATCTGGTTTTCAAACGGCTGCTGGTTGTTTCAGAGAGCAGCCAGTGTAACCTGACATAACATCAGCTGTGTGTGATCACGGTTTGTATGAAATGTGTTTGGCAAAATACTAGTTTAGAAAGCGAGTGTTCATTAGGTTTTGCTTGGCCCACTGTAGTGTGTTTAAGCTGTCAAATTAACCATAACAACCACGGTTGTTAGACCATGAACATTTAGTCACAATATTCCCTAAAGCCACTGAAAGCAGAAAATAAACTTTATTGTTTATCAGCGATCCCAAGAGACAATAAGACTTATTTCTTATAATAGGACATCATGTACATACTGCGTCACCGATCTGCAGGCGTTCAGCAGCAGGGCGTCGGCTTTGTGAGCAAATTGCAAAACAATACAGGACTTTAAATTTAATTTATCGCTCTATTACCCTCATTTTAAACACTGACCCAAACTGTGTCCCTCCTCCACATGTGGTCCTGATGTTGCAACCCAAAAACAGCTCAAAGTTTTAATAAGACGATTATTAGAACTTCTATGTTTATGTTGTACCTTAGTGTAAATATTTAAACGCATGTCACCGTGTTGTGCCTGAGAACAGATGCTGCTGCAGCTAAAGAGTCTTGCACTGGAGGCGGAGACGGAGCTGGAGCGGCAGGATGAAGTTCTGGACGTCCTGACGAGCTCCACTGACAGAACCACCATGCAGATAGGGAAGCACACATGCCGCATGAAAAGGCTGCTGTAGTCTGGACACTACAGGGAACGCATGTCGCTCCAGGTTTCATCACAGTCCACATGGGAGTGGTGCAGAATTAAAGGAAGCCTGGCGTAGGATCAAGTTAATATTATATCATGACGTTACTGCATCCTTTTAAATGTCTGATCTCGGGGCCGAACAGCAATTATAACATATTTGCTCAGAAAGAGAATTCTTGTCACACTTCTGTAGTAACATTTCATATTTTTTTACACATATTTTTGAAGTTTTAGTTTAATCCAAAAAAAAAAAAATGCATGAGCATGTCTTTTACTGTGGGTGTCAGTTTTAGCATCACATACAGCTTATTTGCCACTTGCAAAACATTTTAGACGGTTACAGGCACCTAATTATCTCAAATTATTCTAGGAAACGTCACCATAAGTGAAGGCAAATTAAGTTTTCTACTAAGTTAGAAACTGCTGATGTTTTAATGTCTCGTTTCATGTCTAATCACAACACCAAGTAAATATGATTCATATTATATAACTGAAGTCTAAATAAAGCACTAAGCTTTTAGTATAAACAGAGAAATCACTCCTTCACTTCTATTTGAAACATTTTAGAATAAATAATCAACTGACTGATACTCTTCTATTAATGTAATATTATTGTAAATAGAATACAGTAACTAATTATTATTTATCACTGTGATCCATGTAAAATTGTCAAAAGGTAAGTTGTTGTTAAATTTAGGGTTTGGATACACTAAAGGTATGTTTTCCTAATCTTTCTGTTACTTCCATTATCAGTCTAAATTGTAGGATAAAAATTTGGATTGGGGAGAACTTACATGTTTGCGTGTATTGGGGGGGGGGCTACCTGGAGCTGATCTGAGACTGAAGGATGATGCTAGAAATAGTCTGAGAAACAGCTGTAAAATGATCTCTGCTGTTGTATATGCTTGGATGTAGGTAAATTTAAAATAAACGAAAGTGCATTTGCTTTATTCTAATGTTGTGTTTCTAAATACTTTGTGCAATATGTCGACTTCCTGCAGGGTCTTCGCTTCAGTACAAGAGTTTCAAGGCTGTTACAAGCTTTTCACTTTTCATTTACGTGTACAAAATCTGTTTATCTGACATATACGTGTGTGCAGTATTTTCCTTTGAATGGTTTGGTAAGTTCAAATCCAGATGTTCTGTTCTTTTCTACTGTTGCCAGCTGCTACAACATGACTGATGTTGTTTTCAGTTTGTTAGCACGGACGTCGTAACAGCGACTTTAGCGAGAATAGAATGATGTAAATATGGTTTTAACATCTTTGGCAGGTGTTTATATTTGATATCAAGGTGATAGCTCAGCAACTGTTCATGTCTGAGTTAGTCCAAAAGTTACTAAACTTTTTTGTGAAACGAAGGCGGAGTTGATTTGCTGTAGTTGTTAGTGAGACTGTACTTTGCACCCAAATGCTGAAACACAATGCGTGTTGGTTTAATGTGCACCCTGTCTTCACCTGCAATTTGGTATCTGTTTCAAAAACAAACAACTCTTTTAACAAAGTTTTAATGAATATTTCTGCCTCAAATTATGCAAAAGAGCTTTTTTCTTTAATTTCTTATTGAAAATATTTTATTTCTGCAGGATTTTCAGCTCCAAGGCAGTTTGTTTTTTGCCACTGATTAACAGAAGATGAGTGGCACATTTACGTATTTTAAAAACAAATGGAAGTTGTTTTTTTTTTAGCAAACAGTTGCCAGCTAAGAAAAGTGGCTCATTTGTCCTCTCTATAATCTGTGTCATTCTGCTGTCAACAGAAGGGGAATACTTCATACGGAAAGCGGAGCAGATTTAATTTGGCAAGTATTCGGCAAGTGTCTGAGCACTCTGTTATACATCAGATAGAAACCTCGCATAAAGAGGTTTAAAAGGACGACAGGCTCACTCAACAGTCTGGTCCCAGTTAGTATAAACTTATACCCTTTTATTAAACATCACCCACCATGAAGAATGTTGCATTGAAAACGCAGAGCCCAACACAAAGCAGTTGCCTTAATGCAATATTATTAATCTTCCTGCACAGACGAAGATGTTTTCATTTTGTTGATTTCACTGATAAACAGTCAAATGTCTGGAAGTTCCAAACTTCAGAAGCACAACACATGGTTGTGTGAATTCCAAACCTTAAGAAAAAAAGGGTTAGGGAAACAGAGTACACACTGGCGTGGTTTTGAAGCAGCCTCGCAATATGAGGAAGTGGTGGCGGTCTTGTCTGACCACAGATACATGAGATCCGGCTTTGCCTTCCAAATGGATGGTATGGAGACACAAGGGATTTTGTTGGCCTTGACTTCCAAGTCTGTTTACGTGACAGTTCTGTGGCGAGTGCTTTCATTCACGAATTGTGTCTCCACTGATGACCAATCAATCAACTCTCACAGGAAAAGAAGCAGCTCAAGTTTGGGGGCAAACGGGGTGCACTGCACTCCGAAATATGAAGAAACATTCTGGATTTGTTATCCTCATGAATAAATGTTTCAATCTCTAAAAACACAAGCTCTTTACTTATCTTCATTGTGTATAATGTAGCTCAGTTTTACAGTTTTTAATAATTCTTGTAAAAATCTCACTTCTGCTGCTTTGCATCCTGATTCTTTGGCTCACATTCTGGACAGCGTCGTACTGCTGCAGGTGTTGCTGGGTTTGCTTTTGCTGAGGGAGTTTCTGGTTTCAGGAAACAAGTCTTTTTTTTTTTTTTTTGTTAGAGCTGGGAGAATTTGTTCCTAGAAGGACAGTGTCCAAGTCTGACCAGGGGGTGTATTTATACATGTATGTCACCTCAAAACAGAAAGTGATACGACGGCTGGCTTCAACGTCGTCATCTTGTTTCTGGCTTCAAGGATGATGGGATTCTTTTCTTGTTTTTTGTTAAAGATGGGCTTCAAAATACATACAGAAAAGAATCTGGATTTATATTGCACCTTTTTTGAAATAAACATTGTTTAAAAATACATCGTCTTTGTGTTTCTTTGGTTTCATCAACTTAAAAATGTTCTCTGCACGACTGTTGTGGTACTTTCCCAGACGCCGGGCTGCATGCTGATATCATGTGTTGTTACGCATTATGTTTTCTTTGGGCTTCCAGTCGCTTGGTTTTTGGTTTTCTGGCTTTTGTTTCACAAACTTTTCCCATTGCTGTGCGACAGAGTTAACATTTAAGCAGCCAAACTAAACTTGGCTGTATTTTTACACAGTAGTATCGGTCTCAGATCAACTGCAGGTGAAATGCAACATCACAACCTATACCTGAACTCTGCTGAAGGGATTGTTTTTCTTGTATGTGAAGACCAAAACTTGAATTGAAAACTTGCATATGATTAGTTGAAGTAATATGTACAAGTACGGTGAATGGCTCAGCAGAATATTAAAGGATCCAATGTGTATCTAAAAAATCCTTAAAGCAGGTGTGCTTAGCCACATAAAAGACCACTATAACCACAGGAAACTAGACATCCAGAAAAGGTAAAGTTGCTGAAGAAGTTTAATTTTTTTTTTCCCTTATTTGTTTTTTCCATCTTTACTTTAAAGGTTTAGTTGCTTTGTTTGAACTTCTTACATAATCTAAGAGTTAATTTAATTTCACCATCAAAGAGGAAGATGTGCATTTCTAAGATTCAGTAGAGGGCAGTAGCAAGTTGTCAATTAAGGCAAACACATTGTAGCTACTATCAATGTGTGTGTCTGTTTGACAAACATCAGCTGAGATAATGACTTTTATTGTCATTCAGATTTAAAAATCTGATCACATGAAATGCATGTTAATAGTTAGTCTTTATTCTAATAACTTTGTGATAGTCACCACAATGTTTTTAAATGAATAAATCTACAAATTCCCAACAAATACATCAGCGGTAACGTCAGACAAAATCTTGTTTATTTTCACTTGAACCTGCTTGTGCCAGTTTTCTGTTTAAAATTAGAGTGAATGCAACAAAGCAGAAATAGAGCTTCTTTTTGCAAATATTGAGTTCAGTATTAATCTAAACTCGTACACCTCCCCCAAACAAGTTGTCAGGCCATCAGCCAGTTCATATAGCATCAGTTCTTTTACAAGTCGACCCCCCAGAAAATTTCTCCAAGTGTGTTTTTAGTGGCTCTTACACCAAATGGAAACACTTAGCTCCCACAATAAATTACCTACCGACGGTTGCCACACTGCAGAACCCTAGTAATTTGGCTATGGATTTATATTTGACACTGGATATGTTGTGCTATAGTGACTTCGGGGTAACAGGAACTGATAAGAGGACAGGAAAACATGTAATCAAGTAAGGGTTATTGCACCCGCATGCAGCCTGCAGGGCCGGGAGTTTGATTAAAACTCGAGGATGTGCCCCCATCACTTCGCTCGAGGATGACATTGAGGTCATCTCAGGATAAAAATAGACTCTCTTAGTTACTCATTTGCTCCAGTAAGTAAATAGTCATTAGTGTGGCAGGCCAGTGATCTCAAGGGCAAGACTAGTGTTTAATTTAAACCATTGTTTATGCTGTTCCTGAGTGATTAAAATAGACAATCAGGTATAACAGGCCTCGCTGTTAATAGTAGATCCATGACAAAAACAGCAATAATTGCACAGTTCGTCTGGGTCAGGGTCAGACTCTACATAGTTACTTACTTCAAAACACTTGACTTAAATCTCTGTATTAAATGTCTGTGTGTGTTAGGAAATGAGTGCCTCATCGAGGACCTTTTACTAGATGAGTGACCGTAAAATAATCCTAATTATCATTCCAGCAGACCTATGTGTTTGACCACCTAGTGATGTAATTGCAGCTGACCAAACAGATTGTTGTTGAAATATTGCCCCGCTGTTATAGGTACATTGAGACTGTGTTGTGTGTTCAAGTTGGGCTGCTGCAACCATAACAAACACAGCTGAATCTGGGGTTTACATTTCAGCAGGATGGCTGCACATGCAGCGTCTGGGGTGGACTAAGGTACGGGAGCTCTCTGCTCTCTTGCAGCACGGAGAGGACAGACGTGACAGAGAAACCTATGAGGCGATAGCACACATGCATCAGTTTATGAATGTAAAAATACATCAGTATGTGTGTTGCAGGATGGCTGACAAAGTGGGTAACGTCTTCTATGAGGGTGCGGACCATCAACATGAGACATAAATCCTTTTCTTTTGTGAATTTCCAAAGCAAAGCCGCCAGTCGAATACCACAGGCTGTGACTTTTTGAAGTCACCACAGATGGAAAAAAATAATTGAAATCTTTTTTGGTTAGGGAGGGGGCTTTATGTAGGAATAAAGAAAAAAGGGGAATCTGATTTCTGTTCGAAAACTCATCTTCTACAATGCTTCAAAAAAAAAAAGGTTTACCTTTTTGATTTTTTTTTAATATTGAAAATCTCTTAAAATATGCACCCATTTTTATACCAAATCCCAGGTTAAAAATACAAAATCTTACACTTATAAGTCCATTCTTTCTTTATCTTTGAGCTTTTTTAGTACTTTTTCTTTTTGTGTGTTTTTTTATTCCATAACTGCAAGGAATTTTTTGACAACACCTATTTTGTGGAAACTCTTTCCGCAATCCCAAATGGTTTGTTCAACTAACCTCGGGGGAGAAGCCAGCAACTATGTAACTGGAGACGACTGAGTACACACAGCAAGACCATAGCCTGGTGAGCTATTGAGAATCTGAAACAAAGATTACCAGATGTTTATCCTGCCCTGCCATATGTGAAGTGGATTCTGAACTTATCCACAGCGTGTGAGTGGCAGGCAGACAGAAGGAGTGTGAACCTTTGACCGAGTGTGTATTACAGGTACAGAAAAGCTGTAAGGCCGACTGACCATAAAGCCAGCGCAAAACAATGACAAGCTGCTTGGTTTGGTTTTCCTCTAAAAGGAAATCCAGTGTTCCCCGGGATATTGCTCAGGAATCCCCTTCTACTGATGGAAACCATGGAGCCGTCAAAACAGAGCACTGTAATTCAGATGCCTGGTCTCAATTAAAGCATATTGAATATCAAAGACAATCACACCCATTTTAAAGAGAAAATTTGATGTTTTACCAGTTTGTTTTGATGGAAAATTTGTGGGTGGAGCGCTTGCTAATTGGTGTGGAAAACTTGCACCTGTGGTAGACCGATGTTTGGGAGTCAGAAATGTTGAATATTTGCATACTTTTCCTCTGAGAAGGAGACAAACTTTATCCAAAAAACAATTCCAGTCTGGGTCTGATGTGTTACATTGTCTGAAAATAAACTTTTACAGCTTTGTGAGTTTTTAAGCTTTTACTCATTCTCGGTAGAATTTGTAAATCATAATCACTGTTGATCAAGGAAATAATCATTAATTTAGCAAAAGATAATATCTTTAATAATTATGACCAGGAAATTCTATTTTTTTTCTCAAGTAAAAAGTTTTTTTTTGGTGGCCAAAGATGTTGATAATCATCCTTGTTACTCACCATATAGATAGTTTTGCTGCCATTGCGAATGAACAGTATCGTTTGTGGTTGTAGGATCACAGTTGATGATTACATGTCAGAAAGGAAACTGATGTAAAAGTGCTTTCATTCTTATGGATGGCAAACACTGGCTTCAAAACACTGTCTGGCTCCAGACTGCAATTCAAAAATCATCACCCTCTCATGTCATTTTTTTTTTTTAGCAATACTCTCATAGATTCCTTTTGATCAGCATGTTTGTGGTTTCCTTTGAAAATAATTCCTTTGCTGTTATTGACATTACCTCAAAGATGTGCACTTTTGTTCAGTTGTCTTTCAAGCATCCTTCTGGTTTATATTTGGTCACTTCTGGCTGCAGAAAAACCAAGATGGTAAAAACAAAATGTGAATTTGAGGCTTCAAATGCAGCCCTTCCAAAACCAATAGGTTCTGAATATCATTTGTTTACAGACTATTTGTAGGAAATATTATGATTTAGTGAACTTTGCAGGGTTTAAGTGTTGGGCTTTGGTTTTGTTCTTGTCACGTTTGTTTTCCTTTGGTCTTGTGTTCTGCTCTTCCCAGAGTTGTTCCTACGTTTAATAGTCATCACGCTTGTTTTTCATCCACATTTGCTCCTCCTTGGGTCATAGCTCCCAGTTAGTCTTGCACGCATTTGTTTGTGTCCTGCTGTAAGTTTTTGAAGCTATAGTTCCTGGATTCAATTTGTTTGATTTCTCTATAAATAAAAGTGTTGTTGCTTCAATATGCCTGCCTTCAGGTTTAAACCTGCATTCAGATCTATCCACTAACCCATTAATTTCATTGGTAAGGTCGACAGAGAGTGTGCAGAACAACTGGAGTTTTCACGAAGCTCTTTAGAGCATCACTGTCCTAGTCTAGCCTGACCAATCAGATCCTCCTGCATTATGTTCAAATGCAGAAGGGTCTGACACCGGAGCCGCACCCGATCATTTCCGCGTCAAATTTTAGGTCGGACCAATTACATATCATCTTTGTTGTGCGTCATCCTGAAAACACGGAACTAGTGTTTTCCACCCAGAGCACAACATTCAACATGGCGGACTCGGCTGTGGATGAAGTGTTTACTTCTGTGTTTGCACAGTGTTTGCTTGGGGCGGTCAAATACCTGAACCAAGTGTGCAATGACACCTCAAATTCGCAGGTTTTTGACACAAAAGCGACAACTGTCATTAATATTCGTCTTTTCTCCTCCATTAACCATGGCTCTGTAGCTACCATTACGGCTCCGCTCGCTAAACCTCTTGTTTTTGTTCCGCCTCGTGTGTATCCGCTTTAGCGTCACATATGTTGAGTCACTTCCGGGTTTCTGTGATTGGTTCTCTCTCAACTGGCTAAGCCCGCCTTCAAAATTGAGAGACAGCGGTTCAGCTCCAGGCCCTCACGTCTTTGTAAAGTAATCTGCCAAAGACGTGAGGGCCTGGTTGATCAGGTAAGTCCTAGTCCCTTGTCCCACCATGCGTGAAGGTAGCCACAATCATCCTTCTATAACTAAAAAGACCATGAGCAGCTTCGATGACACCCAGCTGCTCTGACACATGTTGTACTGAAGTGTTTCCACAAACTGGTCCAACACCACATCACACCCTGCCTCCAATCCATATTGACCCACTTCAGTTTGCATACAGGTTTTTTTATTCTACATGGATGTTACATTACATGCTTTTCTTTTAGTAAGAACACAGTGGCTCCCCAGTGAGGGAGTGTGCTTTTCAGCATGAACAAAACTCGCTTAGCTAGGTTGTGGTTGTTTATCATCATGGTGGGTCCTGAGTAAACTGTGGAGTCCTCAAGCACTGGTGCAGCTTGGAGGCTGAGAATTTATATGACTGACCATGCTGCAGGCCTCGTGCCTTGGCTACAACCCCATCATGCTGTTGCAGCATGCTAGCATGGTATGAGCTTCTATCTTGTTTCTGTATCTTGCTGAAATCCACAAGAGTCATGTGATGGTGTGAGTCTGGTCAAGATGCAATCACTGCAAATGTTTAAATTAAATGATATTAATCCAGCCACACTCTAATAGGCTGTGAAGGCCATGATCCAGGGGTTCTCATCTTGTGTGAAGTTACCTAACTGCAACATGTGGATCTGAGCTTGTGTGGAGTGTATTTATTACATTCCTTCCATTCTGGTAAAAAAAAGAGAGAGAGATGGAATCATAATGTTTATATATATGTATAAATAACAAAATGAGTCACTCTCTACTCTCATCTGTGGGTTACAGTACTTAAGGAGACCTATATGGTATGTAGTTTTCTTTCATTAGTGGTAAGCTTTGATCTTCAAATTAGAGGGTAAGTGATTAAATTTTGCTTGTATACGAAAACAGGAAGACGTGTAATGAAAGATTCCCTTTTAATAAAGTGCAGACTGTACAGTGATAAAACATGTACACGAACCCTGAAATTACCTAGTTTTCAGTAATAATTGGTTAGAAAATGGTCTGTTAAAAAAAAGCAATTATAATCTACTCATGCATTCCACGTAAACTTAGATTTATTAACTAGTCCAATCTCCTCTGGGAATGTTGCCCTTAAAGCAACATCAAACAAATATTTCACTCTGAACAGTTTCAATCAAAATCCTTTGATGCTTGTAGTACAGAATAGCCTGTCTCTTGATGTTTTTTATGTATGTAGCTTGTATTTATCATGTATACTTCATGAGAAGAATCTACGCTTACAGCCACGTCACATTAATTCGGGATTTAGTTTACTCTAAGGAAAGCTAGCTTGTTATTTTCAGTATGGACATCAGCTTTGCACCAGGTGTTGTTGCAGAAGGGGGATAACAGAGGAAGAATAAACCCTAATATCATACATTCACATTTAAAAGGTACTTTTGTTAAATTGAATTATATCCGAGTTGGGTCTGGACCATCAAAATGAGGTATTTTCTTTGTTTGATCTCATTTCGTTCTGGGTTTGAAACTCTGCTGGAGCCTCTCTGCTCTGTTTGGTGTTTGCAAGTTCTCATGTGCATTTGTGGCTTTTTTCCAAGAACTCCAGGAAAATGCTATGAGATAAACATAAATGTTGGGCCTTCCATGTGCTGCACAGTGAACATCTTCATCATCAAAAAAGGGTAGTTGTAGTCTGTTGTAGATTTAAAACTTTGTTGATATTTTCTCCCTTGTCATTGACCCTATGGACCTCTTTGGATGGTTGTTTTGTTTTCTTCTGCCCTTTGTGCAGTATTATTATATTTTTCGCAGTTGTCACATCAAGGTATTCCACCTAAAAAGTAATGTGCTGTGACTTTGCTATGGTTTGCTATATGTGCACACCTGGAGTTGATTTATTCTCTTGTAGATCTTTGGGGAGGGAATAACCACAATCGATTATATAAATTCATGGGAAACATCCTGCCTTTTTATGGTCCGTTGCAAAAGTTACTGAGAACCAGTAAATGATCATTTAACTCTGACACCATGTTCAGTTTTATTATTACCTTCATATGTCAATTCACACATTACCCCTTTAGATCACATTAATAGCCAGTGCATTTGCAGTCTTGCACATCATTTAAAAGCAGCGTTGGATTTTTCCTCTTTGAGTATATTTTCCTTCTTGGATCCAACCCAGCTTTTCTTTCCGTACCAATGATCGGGGGATTCAGTCCACTATATGCTGTTAATCAAGTACAAAAAACAGTCTTTCCTCCATTGAGTGTTTCAAATGATCAAGTACCTTCTCACCCTTCATACTGAAGCTTCATATGGAAATATAGCTCCACAGTGGCCATGCTGTAATCTAACACTTTCATCTTACGAATGGAGATTGTGTCCTCTTGTGATTTGGGCTTATATATTGCTGCTTATACAAGGACAGAATATATGGAGAGAGGTGGGGCTTTCAAGCCCACCCGCAAAGAAAAAGAAAGTATTTCCTCCCCATAAATCAAAATAGACACGGTCTGGGGCTTTCAATGAGAGAATGGGCTTTTTTTTAAATGGAAGTGTTTAAAATAAACATTTTATAAGTGTATTGTAAATCCAATGGATGCATGCAGCATGTATTTTTTGATATTTAAGATCTCACCACCTCATGTAATCTTATTTTTCACTCTTTTTTCACTTCTGTTACGCTTTCCAACTCTTGATAGACATGTTCCTGTATGATGTTAGAATTCAGATTTTCAAAACAAACAGAACATTTCAATATATAAATAAACTCACAGTGGACTGCAAAGTAGAAATGACATCACTGTAAACACAACAAGCGTCTCATTTATGTCTCATCAGTGATATCTTCCACTGTCCAAACTCTCCAACTCAGTGTGTATCTGTCTTGACGTATCTGGATTCTTCCTCTCACTGATTTTTTTTTTTTCCTCTTTATTTTCCTTGTAATGAGATTCTCTGCAGGGACCAGGGGTTACAGAACATACATACAGACGAGTCATGACATGACTCACCCCACCAAACAGCATCAACAAACACGCGCCTGATGTTAATGACACCATGTCTCGGACATTGAGAGTATACACATCCCTGAGAAAATATCAGCCAGTGATTACACATTTCCTCTGAGATACGGAAATTGTTAAAATGTGTTTTAGGATGTACCAGCAGTGTTTTGTCATGGAACAAAGTTAAAATGATAATTAAAAGAAAAAAAAAGGAAATGAAAGTTGTTGTTACCATATTGCAACTGAACATCTATTGAAAAGTTACTGAAATAGGGAGGGTCATAATTAATCCCACACACCCTGCATGATTGTTCTTTTTTATGGCAAGATTTCAGTTGATAGAAGCACGTGTTTTCCAGTGCAAACTTGCAGGAGGATGTCCTGGAACAATTTAGCCAAAGTGCCTGGTGGAGACTTTGCAGAGCTGTGTGTAGATAATTGGTCAAGCAACAGAGGAATGACCCTAAGTTTAGAATTAGGCAGTTAGGAGACCTTGGAGACCGCCCTGATCTCCAAGCTGTCCCTCACATGATTCAACATGAGCTTATACTGATATTTTGCTGAACAAGACTGGATAGGATATTACCCTTTTGAAAAAAAAAAAGTTTTTTCAACTTGCAAAGTACATACTTACTTCAGCTGGCATCATTGCTGAGTGTTAGTCCATTCCCAACTCAAGGATAGTGGAAAGAATTCTACCAAATTAGGAAGATGTTTTGTGCACTATAGCCAATTATATAGCTACTAAGAACATTTGATGAAAGACCAAATCTTCCCCCTGACATTTTTGCATCAGCATCATGCACAAATACAAAGCTCCCCATTGATCAGTAGTACACCCCCAGTTCCTAAAAAGTTGGGACTCTGTAAAACGTAAATAAAAACAGAATGCAATGATTTGCAAATCCAATAAATCCATTTTTTATTCTCAATAGTACATAAACACATCAGATATTGAAGCAGACGTATTTTATTATTTCATAGAAAATACAGGCTCATTTTGAATTTGTTGACAGCAACACATCTAAAAAAAGTTGGAGCAGGTTGATGTTTACCGTTGCGTATCATCCACTCTTCTTGTGTCTGTAAACACCGGGGAGGTGAAGAGACCAGCTGGAGTTTCCAGTGACGATTATTATCACATTCTTGATTGATGCAGGATTTTAGCTGCTCAACAACCTTAAAGTCTCCATGAAGAGATTTTTATGTTGATGACGTGACAAATGTTTTCACTAAGGAAAGATCTGGACTGTGGTCAGAGCTGAGATTTAAACCAGTGACCCTCCGGTTACAAGACAACCTGCTCTACCTCCTGAATCACAATGAAACGTGTTGACAAACAATCATTCCTGGTTCTCTAAATCTGTTGATGATATTCACTGAAAATGGAGAGATGATTTTCACAATTTGTTAGAATTTTTTTTAGTTACAGTTTGACAGATTGGTGACCGTCTGGTCATCTTTACATCCGAGCAGCTCTGTCTCTCTGAAATGTTCCTTTTATGCTCCGTCATGTCACTGAGCTGTTTCCAGTAACAGCTAGTAGTCATCTAATGTTCCTCCAGTCGTTTTTTAAATTGTGCTACTTACTTTTTAAACCTTTTGTTCCAACTTTTTTCAGCTCTGTTTCTGCCTTCATCTTCTTTATGTTCTATTCAGAATAAAATCTAAGTATAAGATTCACAAATCAGTACATTCTGTTTTTGTTTATATTTTCCACTTTTTGAGAATTTGAGCTGTAACACGTATTTCCAGATCCAGCCACCTGGGGCCGTTAGCTGGAGAAGCCACGTTCTTTTTGGTGAGGTAATAGTTTAGACATCTGCAGCAGGTTCTAATAATGTCAAAAAAACTTGTTGTCTGGCTGCTTTTGGCGCAAGCGACAGCCAACACAAGCCATTCTACTCTTACTCTGCGTAAAACACAAAGGCCAAGGGAATGCCCTCTTTCCGCCCTGTTTCATCAGTCGATATATGAAATGCTTGAGAGTAAAAGAGTTCTCATGTCAAAAACTAACGTTATGTAATGCAATTACTGTTTTTGTGACAACAACACAGGATTTCTTGAAGATTTTTAATTTCAAGTCATATTGTTTCCCTTTTGACACAACTTTTCTAATACATTTTTTTGCAACCATCAGATTTGATAAGGCCAATATATTTATTTTAATTTGGCTGTGCCACAACACAAGGTGGTGCTACTGTATCTCCCTGTTTTGTTGTTAGGTAGAGACAGGGTTGCACTAAAGGCCAGGTGTTTAAAGTTACAGCAACTATAGTGGGTTCATGTTTAATATAAAACTGCCCGGTGAAAAAAAGTCATAATAGATTCTGGTTTCGTAAATTTTTTTAATAATTATTTTCTTCAAAAGTAACTTTTGTGAGGTCACAGTGCAAATTTGGGGCTTTCCTCATAATTAAGTAGGTATTTCCTCCCTTGTGACAAAATGACAGGTTTATCTGCTACATCCCAGTCTTTTAATAAGGGAGTAACTAAAGCTAAAAAATAGATTGCAATGAAACCCTTGATTTGTGTAACATGTACACTTTGAGTTAACAGTGATCAACACAAACATATTGGTTGCTGTGGTAGCCAGTGAGTAGAGATGCCTGCAAAAGCAGACGTACCTGACAATTAAACTGAATGTTTTAACTGCTCACATGGAATAAAACTATAATCCTGTTTTATTGCAGCGTCACACAGTAATTAGCCAAAACTGTAGCAACACTAACCTGCCAAATCAGATCTTATCAGGATTTGAAGACGAGACTTCATGTGGGGTCCTGATTTGTTTAGCGTGTTAAAGTACTGTGCCAGAGACTCAATACATCCCAAGATATTTAGTGAAACTGGGATTTTGGAAGCCTGTATTATCAATAATGTATGATTAGGCTGTATGGCATAGTGCACTGCATGCTGAAAGAGATCTCTTTGTAGTGAGTCAAGGTGTTTTGGTGTATAGATATTTTAAAAAAGGTAAATGAGTCTCATCTTCTTGACAAACTTACAGCACCACCACACAAACTATATATATAAACTTATACGCACAAAACACATAAGTTATTAACGTACAGCAGTGGCTGCAAATGGCATTTTAATTTCAGATTCTACACACAGAGCTCATGCTATGGGGGACAAGAGAAAACTCTCCACAGTCTCACTACAGAAATAAAGTGGTGACAGTTTAATGGCCTCCAAGCTCTGGACACCACACCCTTGCCACTTTACAGTATATGTGAAAGACCGTGCTACCTTCTCATGTGACGTCAGGTGCTTGAACCTGTTCTGCTAAACTTGTTGGAATTGTTAATTGACAGGGACCTAAACTGCCAGTAAAATGATGATACAAGGGTGCGTGACTGAAAATGGAAAATATTCAGCCCTCCATCAGTGTCAAGGCTCCTAATGCTAACATTTACTTCTCGTTCATGTATGCTAATCACTAACAACTGGACCATTTTCTCTCTCTTTCTTTAAATGATTTGCAATTTGATATGTCCAAATAATGAAAAGTTGGAAGGACTAATACATTTTTTTCTCATGTCTTGGGATTTCTTTCTCTGTTGAATCAAAAGCTCATTCCATTGTAATGATTCCCTCAATGTCTGCGTTTGTCTCCTCCATCCATGCTTAATATTCATTAATTTTTCCCCTTCAAGGCTTTTCCAAACATGACAACTTTTTCCTCGGTATTTTGTGAGCCATTCGTGTGGAGAATAACAACTTACAGACTTTCTGTCTTTCAAGCCTTCATGCTGAACGTGGGGACGTGATTTAGACAAATGCTGGAAGTTTGTTAGAACCACTGGAGCCTCCCTGGTCTGACAGACAGCGTTTTGTGTGAGAATCTCCAGATGTGATCCCACACTTTGAGCTCTCCTAACAACTAGCAGTGTTGCTAGAGTCATAAGTGAAAATCTCTGATGTGACAGAGAAGGAAGAGTATCATTAATAAACTTAATGAGGCAGATGGGCGCTCTAATGGGTGGCTGAAGTACACATTGAGAAGTCAGTCAGAGGTTAAGGCATCGGATGTCCTTGTTTAGAAGGACTCTGGTGGAGAAACCGGATGCTTTGGTGTTTTTGACATTGAATGACCAAAATAAAAACTTTGTGAGAGATGAGTAAGTGAAAAAGAATTCATCACCTCCATGGCCACATAAAGACATTTTCACCTCCAATATGACAAGTAATGAAAACTAATAATAACCCTGGTTCAAAAAACATTGGAACACTGTGTAAGATGTAAAAAAACAATAATTTGCAATGTTCACAGAACTCTATTTTGACTCAAATAGAACATAAATGACATATCACCAATTTTTAGAAAATATTAGCTCATTTTGAATTTGATGGTTTATGAGATTTGCATTTTACACAATGTCTCAACTCTATTTGGATCTGGGGTTGTATAAGAGGTCTCTGTAACAGTGTATGACTGATAATCCAAATCGAAGCAGCAGTAACAGGGAGATCGTCTTTGTTATTCTACACATTCCTTTCCCTGTCAACACCTTCCACCTACACTTTACACAGTAGAATCTGACTCGTTTTAGTCATCTGAACAGATTTGAGGTCAGATCATTATCTCAGGACAGGACAATCCAACTTGTCTGAACCTTTACTCTTATATATCTCAAACAGAGCTGGACATCTTAAGCTCCTTAAACATTATTACAATTATGCATTTAATTTGTGTACAGTTTCTATTCATTAGAGTTTAGAGCAACCACTGATCATTTCCTCTGGTTGTTAGCCTTGCTGGTGTTATAGCTGGCTGAACATTACTGAATGGATATTGTAATGGAGTCACAAAAAAAGTGATAAACAAGTTAAGTATTTATTATCAAGCAAATGAAGATGTCTCTTACAAAAACTTCTAAACAGTGTGAGTTTACATCTTTAGCCTCAAGGCCAGAAGATAGAGCCTCTTGAGAAGGGAAACAGTGTGTTTATACACCCAGGGAGTAGTGGAAAAAAAGGGCCTGTGTGAACTGTCAGCACTAGATAGACACAGAAGCAGCTAATCTGCTCCCAGGCCAGCACTTACTAGCATGTGCCACTTGCACTCTTGCTGATGGACTTCCTCTATATGCATGCAGAATTGAGGGAAAAGGGGTTGGGTGTACCCTCAGGTGGAAATCCTGAGCATAGATACACATCCACGATGAGACAATTACCAAACGTGAGATGCAGCAGAGTTCTGGGAGTTCTCACATCCTGGTGAGTGACCCCCCCCCCCCACCAAAGAAAGCATACTCAATGTGTGGGTTGTTCACAGACTCAAGTCACAATGACATGGGAACATCACTGCATTATCTCATTCTGAAAGCTGGGGGAGGTGTTGACATGCAGCATGTGCTTCAATTAAATACACCATTTTCCAGACAATGTAAAATGGATCATTTAATCAGCCACTCCTTGTTGGACGAGAAGAGCAAATAAAGGATTGTTTGCTCAGTGACTAAGATTTGGAGATGGAGCAAAGATGGATAGCAACAAAGAAGACAAAACCCCATGATATCATATCCCTGACTGTGATCTTCTTGCTGAACCTCAGTTCACGATTCATTAGTACTGAACAGAATCTTTCTTGTCGTCAAGGCTGTTTAAATCCTTTGATTGCTGTTGAGTGATCGCTAATTACATACAGTTGAGTTTGTTGAAAAGGGAAGTTGTCACGACACCGAACATCATAACATCTTTTTCAGGAACTGATGTTTTTAGATGATCTGCAGCAAATCTTTTCTGCACCTGCTACATTTCTACTGCCCAGAGAAGGGTTCTTGTTTTTTATCTAAACAGGTGTTGGTCAAACATTACGCCAGACACTTTGTCAAAAACAAAGTGACCCTACGGTTCAATTGCTTGCAAGGCAGGCCAAGGGCTGGTCTGCAGACAGATCAAAGTGGAAACCATGCCCCACCAACAGAGATAAATACACACTTCCTCTCGTCCCTTTCACACTGGTTTTTCCCACACTCCTGCAAACCCTTGTGCTGTAGCGAGGCCAGCTCAGAGGAAATGACAGACCACATCAAGAGGCTAGCTGCAGCTTTGACATGAAGGCTTGCGCCAGCCTTCAGAGGAGAGAGAGATGCTTTCTTACTCCTCTGTGGGTTGCAAGTTGTGTGCGTGTCTTTTGCTAATGTTGACAGCTGCAAAACAGCACATCCAAAAAATTATGCCTTTATGCTGAAGCTTTGCATAACTTGGTGTGATATTTTTGCACTCAGACCAGATCCTGGAAGAAAGTTTCCTCAAACCTTTTGTCAGCATCTTCATTCCTCTGTCACTATCAGCCAGTCTACTGCTGTTTGGCTGCTTCTTCCCTATTTGTGTTCTACACAGTGTGTAAAGAATAAACAACTTTACAAGCTGAATCAACCTAGTGGAGGAAAAACAACTCAATATTAATTGTTCTATGATATGAGCCAAAGAAATTGAGTGAAAAATTAAAAAACAAAATAAAAAATATGTAAAAAAAAATTGAGTAACATAGTGATGACAGAAAAAAAACAAAACCAAACACTTTTACTTAATGTTGACGTCAAAAACTTGAAAAATAATGAATATAAATTTTTGTTACTATTTTTAGAGAAAAAAAAAGGTTAAAAATAAAGGACCAATCTCTTTGTTTTTTAATAAATTACGCAGCTTTGGTGCATAAACATAATCTAAGACAAAAACAGAATGATGCCAGTTTTATAAAACGCAAACTCAAATTTTTTGTGTGAAATTTTTTCCTCCATATTGACAATTTTCAAGGATGCGTAAATGTTTTGTTTATTATTGTTAAATGTTTTGGATTTGATTCAGTTTCCTTCATTAATTCTTGGCAAAGAAGTAAACTGTCAGAAATGCTAATCTTTTTATTTCAACTGCAACAACATCTTTAGAAATAATGTCATTTTTAAAACAAGTAATTTGACAGGTTGGTTGATGATCATCCCACTCATAGACAAGTCTTCTCCAAATGGATTATATTTTTTTAGCCCCAGGCAGCGGGTTGTTGCTGTACTGTAATGAACCACCCTAGAGAATTTTTACAAAGCGTGTAAATCCTCAACACATGATCTCATCCGAGACTTACAACCCAACATGTCTTTATGGTGAAACTAGTGCTCAACAAAAACTTTTTCGGACATCAATAATGAACAATTTTCCAGTGTTTGTAGCAATATAATTATCATTCATCCCAAATTTTGAAACGTTTCCTCAGAGTGGAGCACTGTAAAAATGTCTGTCCTTGGCATTAAAACTGAAGTTAAGAAACAAGCTGGTTTGGGGTTTGGCCTCAATACTAAACCTGTTTCCTCAATCTTCATCCTACAACAAAAGGCCCTCTCATTTGAACAGTTCATAGAGTAAATCATCTTTGTCTCTGGCCAGAGCTTCTCCATCATGACCCTTCTGAGACGAGTTCTTGTCACGGCAAAATATGAAGGCTGCAAGGAAAATCCTCTCCTAAAGCAATGAATTATGTTAAGGCATTCCCCAAACAGCTGCTGTTTGTATTTTCATTGCGGGATATGCAAGGCCACCCAAAACAAGAATTGTGTCATGTTATATTATTTCCCTGCTTTACTACAAGAGAAACTGCCAGGTACTTGTAACAGGGCTGTGCTGCTTTTCCTGTTTTCTCCCCTTGTTTTATGCCTCAGGAAATCCACCCATGTTCATTAGTTTCTCCACCTGTTTGGAAATATCTCGGAACCGTTTCTGGTCCCTGTAAAGGATCCTCAGTAAGGCCCTTAATGAGCAAATCATTTTTGGCAGTGTCTCGCATGTAAAAATCAGAAAGAGTGAATCACTGTGTAGTTTCATCTTCTGTAACACCTAATTATTATTTCTGATTCATGCAGATATGTCAGAAAAGAACCTGTGGGAAAATGGGATAAATCCATGTAGATGCCACAAAGCAATAGTCCAGCTTCTTTAAACCCAACTCATTTTCAAACACTTCACTCCCTATTAGTCAAACTACTGTAACACAAGGTGCAATCCACCTGGTATTAATAATTTCTATTGATTTTCAAATCTCATACTTTCTAGCTAGAGGCCCTCTGGATTTCACTGTTAATAGTCTAAGACAGGCCTGAATTAAATCATTCAAGGTCTGTTGAAAGAGCAGTCAGTCTGAGTGAGAGCAGCACAAATTCCAAACAAAAAGATGAATATAGGTTTGATTTGGGAATATTTTGTCATTTGTTGGCAAATGAAACCCTTCAAATTTTCCACAGAGACTTTTTGGGTTGTTTGTTTACTTGTGTTATTCAGATTTTAGGATTTGAATGAAACATTTGGATTCAGAGAAAAGTCCATCATAGTGTTTAGAAATCATTCATGTTTTGCTGATATTATACATCATACTTACATTATATCACCATTTCTCCATTTGCATTCCATCCAATGAGTTTTAAAGTAGCAATTTATTATTGTGACATTCTTTAAAATACATTGTGTTTAACAGAAGCTTCTTTATTGGAAGTTGATGTCAATGTTACTTGACAACAAACTAGTAAAACCCAGTGTGCTCAGATCTTTGTGTAAACATCGGTTTTACACTGAGGCAGAACACTTTTGCAGCAGATGCGTGTATATGTTCTAATTATTCTGGAGCTTCACAAAAAACATCTAACATTGTTTCATAGTATATGAAAAGCCTTTCAAAAGCCACCACTAACTGGACAGGTTGCATGGAAGATCAGTGGTTGTCTGTGCTAAAAGGTGGAGGGATACCAGAGGTAGGCTATGTCTGCTCAATGAAAAACAGGTGGTTCAACAGAAGCAAATTAGTCGTAAGGACAAGTGTAAATCTCTGCTGGCATTAAGTGAAGGCCTTTGGGTAGACGGCCGTGGAGAAATGATATTAAATCCTTAGAGGCCAGAGTCAGGTGGCACTGCACACTGTTCTTCATCACTCCCTCATTGACTGAATGGGTCTCAATCTGAGTCACTGTTTAGTATCAAATAATACCAAGATCTCCAGTTAAAGCAACTTCTACTATGACTGTCAGTAACCAGTGATGGGTGTGCAAAGCTTTTTAGTGCTGTTTGTTTATTTTCTTTGAGTTCATTTGTGCTTCTTTTAAAGTCTTTGGCAATGGATGATTCCGCCTGGCAACCCCCCCTTCCTCTACCACACACCTTCCCACTTGCCATCCGTAATTACCACACTGTTTGAGTCCTAGCCTGTCCAAAAGCCACTGCAGGTCTGATGTTTTTGGCTTGGCTCCTCACTGACATGCCTGGGAAGGGCAAGGAAAGGAAATGGGTGGACCAGCCGCTCTCTGTTCCCCTAAAGTAGGCCTGAGAGAAGCCGGCCCAGTGTTTTCTGACTCTGCTGAGCTTGTAAGGCAGCGCAGGCCATCTGGTTCTAATAAATCCTCCATGGAGCTTCGCAACTGGAATTGCCTGACCTGGTAGGGGACATATGATCACTGATGTAGTCATTTCACAAAACACCAGATAAGAGTTTGAGGGCATTCAGAATTCTGGTTCTAAGTCAGTTTTTGAATCTGAAGAATATGAAAGCTCACACTAAGCAGAACTCACCATAAACCCTACAGGGTTGGTGATGGATGGGTGGTGTAATGGTGACCACATTGTTGCAATACATTCCTGCCAAAAGTAGGCAGTGTATTGCTGTTTCTTGGATTGTGATTTTTTATCAAGCTCAAACAGGGGTCACAGTCAGAGCAGCACGCATTTATATAATGAGTCTTAAGTAGCCAATTAACTAGTCTGTAATGCTGTGCTTCAATGCAAGTCTGAGGTGAAGGACATGACAGCACAAATAATTAAAACACTCACAAAATACCCTCCTATACTAAAATTTACAAGAAAAAAACAAAGCTAATACAAATATTTTCATTTCAGTTGCTAATATCCATTTTTATTGGTGTCACATTTCCTTTATTGCACCAGAACATTAAATCTGTTTTTGCAGTGTGAATAAATGGTAGTACGGGCTCGCTGAGGCAGCACACTACGCCGTGTTCAGCTTGCCAGATCATTAGGTCATGCACTGCTATGTTGGTAATGTCTGCCTGCAGATCCCAGGCACATATTTATGACCTGTTGGCTGTGAGAGTGCGGCTGTGCGCATGAGGTCAAAGCTATCGAAGTGACCTCACCATCAGAGACAGAACAACATCTGTCCTCCTGTTTGACACCTTGCATGGCTTTGGTTTCATCAGACCTCCCTTCTCCTCCCTGGGCTTACTTCCCTCTAAATTATAAACATTTCATTTCATCACTGGGATCCAAATTCCCCTCTTTCATGCCAATTAGGTTCACCCAAAATAGGAGTGTTTAGTACACTTCTCAGTGTTGTTTGTAAAGAGTGGTGTGTGTATGTGTGTACAGCTTGTCATGCATTCACTTTTTACATAATTAAAAAAAGAAATAAACAGCAGTATTGTAATTTTTCTCTCCCCGTATACGCCTGTTCTCTGTAAGTGCTGACATTTTATTACCAAAAGCTGGTGAGTAATGAGTAGAGACGGTGGCATCTACGTCCTAATAAAATACAGTAAGTGTGTTTCCAGTAGCAGTCGCAGCCCACACATTTGGCACCACAAGAGGGAGGCATGTGATTCTGGTGTCAATCATTTGCTCATTAATATTATTAGCAACAATAATGATACAATATCCCACAGGTATTATCCTGTAATTTAAATGCGTAATAATAGGATTTAGGCGGGGGGTTTGGAGCAGGAGACCACACATGGGGTGAGCCTGTATTGTACATGCTTAATCAGATTAAATCCTTGACTGTGATTTTGAAAAACACTGACATACTTCCCAGGAATGTTGACATTAAACCAGTTTGGTTCATGCAGTTTCTTTTGACATAACAAAACCTGTTTTTTTTATTTATTTTACTAAAACTCTTTTCAGACATTTTTGGGAGGATTTACACTCAAGTGGTCCAACAGAACCATACTGCGTTGCTGGTATAAATTTAGACATTTGACTCTTGAAAACTAATTCTGAACTGAAAGTTGTGACATGCAGACAGTAAATGATTCAGGTGATATGTGGATTTTTAAAGGCTTTAAATGTCAGGAGAGATTGAAGAACAGAGGACCCAAATGCAGGTCAGATTCAAGACGCAATAAACAAACTTATTTTAACAACAAAATCTAATCTGATTGATGTCATATGCAAATAGAAGAGTCAAAGCGTGGGGGGAAAAAAACTCAAACTGCCCTTGGTGAGGGAGAAAAGCAATAAAAAAAAAAAAAAAAGAAGAGAAGAGCTGAAAACTTGGGACTATAAACACTTAAGGGGTAACGACAAACACAGGACAGGTGTGATCGTTAGCAAATTAGGACCAGGTGTCAGGAGAGAGAATTCCAGAAAGCCAAAAGAAAATAAAAACATGGAACAAACTAAAAACATAAAATAAACTCAACACAATAAAAATGTAAATAAATCCATAAACATCTACAAAGATCCAAAAATTCATGGAAAAACCCAAATAATAAAAATACAAGAATCCACAATATGACAGTAAAAGTGTTTAGCGTATTAATGCCACAGATTTTGATCAGTATTGTGGAAAGAATAGGATTTAGAATAGGGTGTGATCAGATAATTGAAGAATGGATGAAAGAAACACCCTAAAAATACCCAGTCAAACAACAACAAAGAACCACAAACACGAGGAAAACAACTGTCCTGGAGAAAATAATATCAAAAAGTAGTCAACAGAAAGATGGAAAATGACAGAAAGGAAGACAAAACAACCAGAACCAAAAATGAAAACTGAAAAAATGTAAAAACAACTACAAATAGCAACAAATAAAACCCACAAGAGACATAAATGACTACAAAAACAAAAGCAAAGAATCACTTAATAACTCATGAGACACATAAAACTAACCTAACCACAACAACAAAATGACCTATGAATGTAATAATGTAATAAAAAATAAATATAAGATTAAAATCATGTTAGACAATTTCAAATATACGTCTTTAATTACATACATTAACCAATAAAATGATTACTAAAAACATACTCGAGATAAGTAAAACACGAACAGAAAAAAACAACACAAACAAAACAAGTTAAATTGTTACAAAAATAACCTAAAACAACAGAAAGTGTTGCAAAACAACATAAACAAACCTAAAACACAGTGGACTCAATTTTTTTACTGTTTTAGACTTTATTACCCACAAATTACAGGAAATGACCCTTATTTCTATAAAAATACAAATATCTTATGCAGCTCATTGCCAGACAGCTATAAATATATATAGACAAAAGTTAGCATTTTGTTTTATTTATATCAACAAAAAAATGTGGTACTTTGACAGCTCTGAGCGCATCGGCATGATAAACTGACATTTGTGCATATTTTCAATGCATTTTTTGTGAAGCGAGTGATGCTGATCAGCGCTGTTCTTTAAAAAGAAACACCTATCAGCTCGACCTGACAGGCAATGAAAAATTCCACTCATTCCAATTTTATGTGTTTGCAGAAAACCCCATTCTCAACAAGTAGTTCAGTTAATTTAATTCACAGTTTTTTTCACAAGAAGGTTTCAGATCACAATTAACGAATGCCTTTTTTCCTCTCTTAGTGTCGTGAAACTCCTCGATAATAAATTATCTAAGCACAGTGGTCATAACAGAAACATCTGAGGTCCACATGGGATGCAACAGACAACTTCTAAGACAAAGAAATTCTTTTTTTTTTTAATCTGACGCATTTTGGAATGAAAATAAGCCTTCTTTTTTTGCTGTAGCAGACCATAATATACTTTTCTTTTATCCAGAACTAAACTCTCTATCTTGAAAAGCCAATGTGAAAAGTAGAACACCTGGTATGTGTCAGTAAATTGAAGGGAGGAAAGGGAAAACCATATGTCCACCGTCAGTCTTCAAAGCAGCTCAGATGTGCATCTAAGAGCATTTAAAGACTGAAACAGCTCAAAAAGGAAATTTATCTTTGAGCTAAAATTTTAAGGGCTCTTGAGGATTTAGTTTCATAAACATTGCATGCATGATGTTTTCTAGCTCAGACTGATGCCATTTGAGCTCAGGCATTTGAAACTGTCAGGATATTTACCGAGGTCATTCACATGGGTCGGATATAATTTTAGTTTTGCCACATTCATCATTCCTGTAATAAAATGCTTTGAAATAGACGGAATTTCCATTAATATGTACAGTATTCAACCCACAAGCTTTATTAATGTATTTATTCCCACAAAAGTACATCCAAGCCCTTTAAAAAATTCAATTTTCTATAATTGCCCTCCAATCAGCGCATAACAGCTCACCATAAAGCATGAGAACGGAGACAGAGAACAGAGCTGTGATGCTTTACACGGGATGAGGAGGACTTAGAGATGTAAGACTCCAAGACAGATGAAAAGTTTTAAGAATCCAAATCATAATGGAAGACATGCAGTCAGCATACCAACCAAACAAGAGCAGACAAGAGGCAGGCGAAAAAGCAAAAACTTCTCACAGCAGACAAAAATCAAGACACGTCAATGAAGAGAAAACTGGAGAAAAATTGTCTGGAATGCTTTACTACAAGAGTACAAAAACAATCTGACATTGAACAAAGAAAACCAGGAAGTACACAAATGTAAGTATCTCTATAAACACAGGGAAGGAGGATGAACTGATTGAACACAGGTGTGAAGTAATTACCTCATTGCACATAAATGTGGAGGGAAACAAAATTAGAAATCTCTACAAACATAAGTGAAGAAAAACAAAGCATGAAAAGGAGGTGTTCACTTCCCAAATGAAAAACATGCAATTTGTTAACAATCCAACATGAGATTTTCGGGACTTTATACTATGTTTTTTAAACTATATATTTGAAAACTGTCTCGTTTTTAGGTGTTTTGAACAGACATAATTTTGCTTTCCTTGGCAAAAAGACAACGGAGCAGTTTAAAATGCTTTCATTCATTCAATTATTTAATTTCTCATGTTCTGGTGCAACAATAGATTTTTTTTTGTACATACTTTAGGAGAAACAGAATAGAGCAACTGTGTTTAGTTTATAATCTAAAGACAATGTCATCTCATTAACTGTAAAAAAATAAAAATCAAACATTTATCTAAAGCTGAAAGTATTTATTCTTATACAATCCATTCATTAGGTTTTATGAAAACATTAAGTAATCATGTTAGTGTGAAATCTTATAATGAAACTTTGACTTTACATACTTTACGGCTCAAATGATTCCTGTCAAATGTTGCAGGATTGTCTCATCTATCAGCTGGATGTTCTAATGAATCCTTGAATTTAGAGAATTCATAAAACATTAAAAAGTTTGTGTCTCATTTGGTGTTCAATGACCTTTAGAAGTATTTTTGACATGCAGATGGCTGTCATGTAATATTAGGAAAAAAATCAGGGCACATTTTAAAAATGTCACCCTAAGAATAAAAGTTTGATTGCAAGTTCCAGCTGCAAATGTAACATTTTTTGCGGACTCATATTTTTTTTCCTCTTTGTCCACCAACTGCAACATGTTGAAAGGATTTTTGATGGTTTTCCTGTGTCCGAAACACTGTTGCCATGAATCATGCCCACTGCAGTCTGCTCTCTGGACAGTAAGGTGTCATTTCATAATAAATAACGTGCACTAGTGGAGGAGGGGTGGATGATAAGTGGACAGAGAGAATCATCATTTACTGTGCTAGGGAAAACAAATACATATGGTGGTTAGATAAACTTCAAACAGGGGACAGACATCCTGAGAGCAGAGAGCTGTTTTGCATGTCTCTTCGGACTGCAGAGGAAAGAGAGATTTGGCTGTGTTTAGAAAGCATAAGTCCCTCTTCTGATAAGATAAATGGAAGATGTCTAAACAGAGATAAAGGTATTTGTTGTGATTTGCAGCTCTGAATGATGCACTCATGCTGTTTCTTTAGAAAATCACTGTAGCAGCTCAAATATTTATCATGCTACATTTACAGTGATTTTCAGTTTTAAATATACAAGTTTAGAAGATTTTGTTGTAACATCTCTCACAGAAGACATGGACATGCCTGTTTGGAGCAGCAAGACAGTTCATTACTCTCTGCAGAAGAATAGAGCTGAGCTATAAAAATATTAATGAATTTCAGAGGGTCTGGTTATGTTGTAAGACAGCAGCCCCTGAGCTGAGTGTACTCGACAAGTTGAAGCAAAACCTGAGAACCCATGTTGGCCCCACATGATCTGATATTGTTCCAAAAAGTCTCTTGTGATATCAAGAATGTTTGGCTTTCTCTCTCTGCTGTTCAATGCAGTTGAGATCATGTGACAGTAGTTCCTATAAACTTTGAAGTGCACTTCCAAATGATTTTACTTTTACAAACAAACCAGACAGTACAACATAGTGAATGAGGTGCCACTCATATTTGTTGTGAGTTGAGCATCCAACAACCCGCTGAGCCAGATGTTTTTTGTTTGTTTTTTTCACAGAGTGAAGTCCTGTGGAGAAACTACAGACACTTTCAGTAAACGCTAAGCAGCCTTTTGGTGAATGCACATCAAAGATCTGACCTGGACTACTTGTCATGGTTAGTGATAAATCCCAATTATTATATTTTGGTGACAAAAGCGTTGCCTGGTGTGGGTTAAGAGACATTGGCATATACTGAGCAGCAGGTCTTTATCTCTCTCTCTCCATTAGCTTAAATCCGTTGTGTCCTGGTCCTCAAAGCTACAATCCTGCATGTTTTAGTTGCATACCTGATCCAACACGTCTGATTCTAGGGACATGCAATCAGAGATGGTATAGGTGAGGCATCATGAAAAATAAGAAACTAAGTATGATCAGTACTTTTGTTAATAATAAGTATGAAATGTTTTAAACTCATGAAAGGTGCAGAGCAAGTTTACTTTAGCCACTGTCTCTTGTTAAAAAAAAACATTATTTCTGAGCCAAATATGTTCCTGTTTATCTGTCTGTGTTGGTGTGTGAGTGCAACTGAGAGACATAAAACATTACCTATAGTCAACATCCATACTTCCAACTGAATAGTGATTAATATACTATTAATATACATTGTAAAAACTCTAGAGGAGTCTCTGCAGCCATGAACCTCACTGCAAGTCACTGTTTGATTCAATGGTTGATTTACTTGTACAGAGTGTCCAGAAGCCTGTTAGTCACTCATTGATGCAAATCAGGTGAGTCAGAGGGAACCATCTAAAACATGCAGGATCACTGCTTTAAAACTAAAAATAAAGCACCTATTGTAGATTACTGCAAATACATTAATACAAATACAGAATAAACCAAATGCATAAACACTTTTAATGGCTTAATATGTAACATCTTGTTTTTTCTTCTGTTCCTCTAGTGAGTCAGAGCAGTCATGATGTGTTTTTGTTTTTTATTCATGTTGATCTTTTTTGTTCTTACAGATAAATTGAATTACCTCAAAATACAGCAGAAAAAAAAAGATCCTTAAAAAGGATTTTCTGGATTTTACAACAGAAATCTTTAAACTATTTGTCTTATTTTGTTGTTGTTGTTGTTGTTTTATCTCAGGATGTAATCTGTTACTCAATACAATGCTTTTAAATCTCAGAATAAATGAGTCACATACCAACAGATTCCTCTCAAGCCAAAAAATCTTTTGCAAGGTTGTTGTAAAGTTTCATGGGATTTAAAATCTTAGACTATATATATGTATATTTAAGTGAAATCCAATTAACAGCATTGTTTAAACCTTAATTTATAAATGCTCATGTTGCTGGATAAGAAGAATAAACTGGATTTAGAAGTACCAGGTACTGAATAAAAAACAATTTTAAACACTCCTCTTCTCTTTTGACTTTTCAACTCAGACAGCGTGCAAATAAAAAAGGGTAATTGGTAAGACAAACACACAAACAAACTGATGGAAAACCAGGCCTCACAAACTCCTTATTCAGGTGGTTTGTGTTTTTACTTTGAGTCATTTTCTACCTCCTGCTGCAATTTTTGCACAGCTCACTCAGATTTGCTTCTCCACCCTTGTGCGACCTGCAACCGATGTGTGTGGCACCTGTCAAGTTTACAACAACAGATAGCATCATTTCAAACCTGACATAGGCTCATATGTTCAGATGTGGTTTCTTTTATATAACTTTGAATCCACAGAGAATGTGAGAGCTTGACAAACAGAAATGGGGCTTTCCCAACATTTTCCGTAATGAGTTGCATGTTTGTCTGGTACCTGCACATTTAAAATAAACCAGAAATGCATCTCTCTGTAGTGACATTTGGAATTTTTTTTTAACTCCATAAATAGAGAAAAAAAAATGGTGGGAAAACACGTTACAGACTATAGAGTGACTGCACAGCCGCCATGGAAACATGATAAACATCATGTCTGCCATAAGTCGGGGAAAAAAGCAAATAAAATGAGTCACAGATTCTCATTTTTCATCCATGTACTGTATCCATCCTGCATCAGCAACATATACTGCAAAGAAAACAAGTGGGCCAGAGAGCACTGGGTGGGTTTCTGCTTCAGTTTCAACTTTGGCTTTGCTATTGTAAAAAAAAAAAAAAAAAAAAATGGTGGAGGAAAATGTGAGCTGAGGATGGTCACGCCCAGTCAGCATCAGGTGAGTCATTTTATGTGTCAGTTCAGGTTGCAGTAGGTCCAAACCGCCTGTGTCTTCTTGTGGTCAGCACAGGTCAAATGTTGGTGAGTGAGAGAAGGGAAAAATCTCTGTAAATGGAATTTATCCTGACAGGTGTGTTTTTATGGATTTTGTTTGTCTGTTTAGTACAACCAGATCCCTCTTTACTGAACAGGAGGTAACTCTCTGGTGTTCCTGCTGGATGACGACATCCATCACTCTTTTTTTCCCAACATCCTGAAATATGTCAAAAAAATCTGTAGGATTAAAATCATACTTTAACAGTGTTTTAAGATATGTGTTTAAAAGTTTTCTAGATTCCCATCAATCTTTTTTTTATACCTGCTTCATCCTGTCCAGGGTTGCAGAGAGACAATTTGTTTTCTGTTTTCTTTTTTAATGTGCTTTCTGAAACATTGGGGTTTGTGAACTTTTAGTTAGGGATTTCCGCCATGAGGCTCATGTAGAAAATCAGAGAAATCAACAATGAGGCTGTCATATCCTCTCAGGACCATTAATGCTAATTTCACTCTAGTAAATCTATACACACATTGGAGAAATATTGCAAAACCAAAGCCAGCATCACTATTCTTAGGTATTTTTTGAGGTTGAAAAGAGTAACGCTTTTGTTTACGATAAATAATATCACACAAACTATAGTGTTTTTACCCAATTAGCTTCCAGCTGTGTGAAAAGCACAGTTTCCCACAAATATTAAGTAATCCCTTCCAGTAGGTAGTGGATCCAATTAGGCGAGATTATTGAGAGTTATTGCTCAAAACCAGGTGACGGACATCTTTAAAAGAAGCATGTAGAAGATGCACTGAAGAGGAGCTGATTTCCATCCATGTGTTTTTATTTTAAGAGAACTACAATCCAGTGGTTGACCTGTGCTGCTCTAACACCCCCACCCCCCCAACCTCTCCAATATCATTTAAGCCTAATCAAATGGACATCTGGATTGCATTGAGTGGTTGCGGAGAGAGAGGCCTGATTACCATTAAGCAGACCACGCGATGATGTCACTTTACATTAATAATGATGCTGCCCACAGCAGGCACATTTATCTTCCTGTCTAAAGATGCAGAGACCACAGACATGACAATGACTATTGGACCACTTTGGTCAACAATTCCGAAAACAGTAAGATACTTCCAGATGACTTCTTGTTTTATGTCACATAGGAAACAAAAATAAAAAAAGATAATTAGACCATTAGAAATATGCTCGTGATAAACATGTTACATTGTTATGTTGTTAAGGACAGAATTGCAGCTTATTGGCAGGTCCAGATGAGCTGATGTTTTGATTGCTGCTCTTTTTTTCTGTATGGTATTTTTTTCCAATCTTTCAAGGCATTTTCTGTCAGTCCATGGAGCAGTCAATGGTGTCATCTTTAAAGCTGGGGCAAATCCTTTGATTTCCCTTTTTGTGTAATTTAATAACATAAACGCATAAAAACAGGAAATAAAAAAAAATGAATTCCTTCTATGTTTTGGAGAATTCTTTTTTTGTGGGATTACAGTATTTGATGTGACTACAGTCATTCATAACCACATCAGACCCTCTCATTCCTGCTTCATGCATGTATGGAATAAAAGTTTACGCCCAAACAAACTCAATAACCCAACATTTCCTGACCTACAGTGGACTCATCAAATTTTTATGTATGCATTTATAGTTTTGATGTTGACAAGAAATGGATGAACCCAGTTTGGGACGAGTAGAACCACAAAAAAATCTGTTACGGTTGAGTCGATCCCATTTTTTAAGTCTCGTCACAGCTGGTTTATATGTTGCACGACTGTGTCAGTGCAGATTAAAGGCAAAATGGAAGACAAAAACATGAAAGCAGAGTTTAAGCTGTGATTTGATAGGTCATAATAAAGATGGACAAATTTTAAAGCCACAAATTTAATGTTGTTGTGCTTTTATCATTATAGATCTCAAGATGATGCTGTTGTAAAGTTTATTCTTTATTAAAAACAGAATAAATCATTAGCTTTGATGTTGGAAATCACATTTAGATCAAAATAAAGTTAAAGTTTATATAAATAAATTGTCTTTTTTCATGTCTACAAGTTGTAACACTCACGTTTATGATGATAAATCATAAAAGTCTTTTCCAGTTTGTTGTTTTATAAATGTTTTATTTACTGATTTGTTGCAAGAGGCCAGTTGTGTAGCTTATGACCTTGGGAACTTATTGTCATTAAAAAAACCTAGTAGTTTCACTTCCTTTATCTGGACTTGGACTACAGGAGTTTTACTTCTATTTGTCCCTAATTCACCCCAAAGGAAAAAAATCTGATCCAAGATGTTGTGGTCTCTGTGTCTGCTTTCCCAATGACAAAATGCTCCTTGATGATTCCCTCAAGCACAATAACTGGTGCTCAGGCACATAACTAATGTTTCCTTTGGTACGCACATAACCAACATTCACATAAATATGCAACATCCCCTGAATGATCCGACTGTGTCCTATTGATGTGATATGTACAAACTGAAGATGAACATTTCATGCAACATATTTAAAAGGTTTAGATAACCCCGAATGTCATCTGGAAAGTTTTCCTTTCACGTAGGCTGCAGAAGTTTAAAGGTTTCTGAAGCCCAACATCTGAAGGCAAGAACAGGCACAAATTCTTTTATTTTATTTTTTTTCAATAATTTGCATGTTTAAGTTCTTAGTTTCGATAATTGCATGTAACTGAAATCAGCAGGTGATGTCATGTCGAGTGCTTTTAGTTTTACACCAGCTGATGGTTACTGACAGGAGAAAAAAATGATAGATTTTTTTATCAAAGAAGAAGCTTTTTCACAGATTTGTTTTGAATAGTTTTGTTTTCAACCGTGAATTTTATGTTCTTGTTGAAAATTAATTTTCAAAATTCAGCAAAAAAGAAGCAGTCTCACAATTCCAACACCTTCTGAGCAGTTAAAGATTATTGATTATTTCATTAATCATCTTATAATCAGTTACTTGATTAAAAAGGTGCACCTACAGCTGTGTTTGTTGTGTATTTTTTCATTTTTTTATGTCTATTTAATTACAAACCCCCTTTTTCTAAATCAACTCCCACATAAACAATGATGAAATCTGTTAAGGTTTTGTTGGATCGCCAATCATTTGGAGGTAAATAAAAATCTGCTGCTTGAACGTTTGAACGAACATTAATGAGGGAGCAGCTTGGATCCAAACAAGGAAGGGGGGGGGGGTATTTCAAAAGAGGAAATTGTTTATCTGTGAAGAGGGACAGCAGAATGTGTCTGGAGAGCCTCACTCAGCTCCTCTAATCACAAAAAACTTGAGCAGATTCTGTTTTTAACAGCTTTCATTTGATCTCAACAGGTTTCTGGACTGTCTACTGTCAACTACTGACTGTATCAGTTTCACACATCCAGGGTGTTTCACCATTTCCCCAGATTGATAAAGTAGACCATTATTATTATTTTGCAACAAGCCTGCACGGCTTTAACAACAGCATGCAGATTCAGACTTGAAGACTGTAAAGAATCTGTCAGTAATTGTGCGAAAGCTTTTCACCTCATAAACATTCCCATGAAACACTCACCAGACTGAGAGCATTAAAACAGCTCACCTGCTCTGTCCTTAAACAACAGCATCTTGTGATCATGCAGTGGGTTTCTGTCTGTGTAAAAACAATTACACAAGTGTGTTTCTAAAAAAAAAAAAAAGATGAAAGGCCACATCTGGATTGACGAGGTGGCCCTAAGCAGGTTTGTTGCACTATGGCATGCCATCTGCTCCATCTTCTAAAATCTCAAGGTGAAGAAGATGAATAGAAACACATGTGGCTTGCCAGCAGTTTCACGCAGCAGAGGCCGTTCAGGTCAACATTCATCTCGTTTTGTTTCAGGATGGTTCTTTGAACCCCGAGGCCAGAAGTCTGCTAACTCCATCATAAACACAACATGAATCTTTCAACTTATTCTGGTATGTGGCCAGAATATCTCTCTGTCTAATAGATTCAGATTTATTATGTTAGAGGATGTTGATTTAACCACAAGTACTCTTAAATGAATACCACTCAGGCTAACTATAATAATGTTCATTTTGAAATCAAACGACAACAAAATAGACGTTTTTCTAAATTTATACAAACATATTTATTGGTTTTTTTCACTTCACTAGCAGCATTTTATGTTTAATAACTGCGGTCAGTTACAAATTAAAATATTTCTCCAGTTTTATTTATTCATTTATAGTTACATTTCAGTCAAGGGAAATAAACTTTGCCCAGACACAGACAGAACGGAGGCAGCCACAAAAAAATGGAAACTGTTATACTGCTCAACAATGACAAAATCACTTTAACTATTATACAGGTAAAATTCATAAACCTTGCAAATTAAAAGAAAAAATCTAAATGGTTAAACAGGACTATGAAAAAGTATTTGACCCCTTACAAATTTTCCACTGTTTGTGTTTTTTGTCACACTTTAATTTATTTCTGATCAGTAAACAAACGTGAATGTAAGCTGAGCAACTACAAACTAAAAAATACACTGGATTTTATTTATTAACACAATAAAAAACTATCCAAACCACCCTGTCCTTATGTGGCAAACTTAATCCCATATTTAAGAGCAAATGAGGACAGGTTACAAAGTCATTTCTAAGTCATTGAGACTCCTGAAATCCACAGTGAGTGCCATTGTTCACTAAAAGAGAAAACATGGACCAGTGGTGAATCGTCGTGGGAGGGGCTGGGTGGCCAAAATTATATAAAAACTCCACAAAGAGTTTGCAAACGAATACTGAACAACATCTAAAGCTCCCTCACTTCAATTAATGTCAGCGTTCATAATTCAATAATAAGAAAGAGAAACTGAGAAAACACAGCAGCTGTGGGAACGTTTCAAGATAAAAACAACTGCAGACCAAACAGAACATAATGGCTCATCTTTCGGGTGACAAAAACTTTTTTGGGGAAACATTCTGTCGAACACAAAACACAAAACTGAAACTGTTTGGAAGGATGAGCATCCTGTTACACGTGGAGTAAAACTAACACTGCATTTCATAAGAGGAACATTATAACAGCATGGTGGTGGTAATGTGATGGTCTGGGGCTTCTACCTAATTTAGGACCTGGACAGCTTGCTGTAATTGATGGAACATGAATTCTTCTCTGTACCAGAAAATCCTGAAAAGACAAAATTCTTCTACAATGATGTGAAAAACTCATTAGCAGTTATTACAAACAATGAACTGTAGCTGTTGCTGCCAAGGATGTCACAGCTAGAGAGCAATTACTTTTTCATCTAGGCTCTGATTGGTTTGGGTAGTCGTTTGCCCTCAATAAATAAAATCCTCACTTGAACATGTCATTTTATTTTTACTTAGGTTACATTTGGTATAAAAAATTATTTGCGTAGGACAAAAAATGAGAAACGGAAGAAATCTGTGAGGATTGAATATTTTTTCAGAGTACGTTGGCTGTGCACCCTCACAAAAAAAACCAAAAAAACAAGCTTGTGTTTTATCTGTTGAGATTTGAAACAGAAACCTTTTTACTTTGAGGCTGGAAATGATCCAAATTAACAAACTGACACAATTTTTTTCTTTTTTTTTATGGATGTCTTCACACCATATGATGATTGGATATTCTGACTGTAACTTACGCTCTCGGTTCTTCTGAAACCACACTTGTGATTTCATGCACTTACATCAATAGAGTAAATAACCTCAGAATTACCCACTTCTTTTGTTTTTACTGCATATTCAAACATAATAGAAAAACTGCCTAATTGCAACTGAGAAACAATTTAAACATTTTCATGTCAACAAACACGTAACATTTAGCACTTTGCACTGTTTTATGAGTCTGTGTACAATAAGGTGTCAGAAAACAAGAACAAATGCGTGTTTGTGGTGACTCAAAAGCTGATTTTGTATTTGTTTAGTCTAGCTGAGTTATATTCATACTATCACCAAGTTTATATCATCATACAAAGTTCTACCATTAAACAAATAGCAGCTCAGAAATGTTTGTAATTTTTCTTTCATAAATCACTCAAGCACCAATGAGAAACAGTAATGTGTTTAGGAAAAGGGTGATTTGAGACTCCGTTGGCTCTCTCTCTCTCCTCTCATATCTCTATTGGCGGCCTCCAGCCTCTCTGATATTCCTTGCTGTCGTCCACTGCATGTAATTGTGTTATCTCCATGGAGCCCTTCCCTTCCCAGCTGGTTGACAGAAGTAAGAGTCTAACTGTTTGATGAAAGGCGTCCAATTAAGAGGAAACGGGGTCCCTGATGTGAAAATTTGTGTCCTAACAACGTTGGTGGTCACACAGGCCTATTGTACAACACATAGAGACAAGCCTCGGTATTGATTCCTTGAGTCATTAATAGCCTTTTACAAAAAGTCTGTCATATTGTTTTAATAGGGGAGTAGAGATGACGTAAGGAGGGAGAAGTGGACTGATGGCTCTAAAGGGAGGGGAGCCCAAACGGTTTCCATTGTCTCAAATGAAGTTGGCAGTGAAAGGGGTTGACTTGGATTCTCCCCGCATGGTGTCATTTATGAGTATTATATTGATAACCTGCATTCAGCCTCACTTGAGTGTTTGTCTGTTCTCTGCTGTAATAAGGAGTGATGGCATAAGGAGCTTAAGCCAAAGGGGATAAGGTTTCAACCAGACGGTTAAGTGAATCACCAACTGTGTTGCATGTGAAGTGTACATTTGCGTGACTCGCTGTTTATTGCCCACATTCAACTTCGTGACTGTCTTCCATGTTTGTGCCAAGTCTGAGGCCACGTTCCTAAATTTCTCCAGTTTGTTGGTTGAGAAAGTGGCTAGATTTCTTCCCTTTACTTATTTTGGTCTTTTTCACATGCACTGTAAGTCCCAGGATGCGTACATTATGAACTCTACTGTGTGAGGCCGACAATACCAAGATTTGATTTATCTTTTTTTATCTATGAAAAGCACAAATACCCCATTTACACATGTGCTTTTTAGAAAAAAGATGTGAAATTTCCTTTTTCTATTCAGGGCTATAATATAGGCTTTGTACATGTGTATTTGTGCTTCATGTCTTCAGTTTTTGTGGATTGTTTTCATTGCTCTCTTATGAAATTCAGCACTTATGAGATGTCAGAACTTGTCTGAGACATGTCGCAGGTAAATGCCAGACAGGCTTTGTTCTCTAAGTTCTCTATGCTAAGAAACTGTTTGCTCAGAGCTGTATGCAAGTTCTGCTCTTTTTTAAATTAAATATCACACTAAATTGTTGGATTTTGGGTAAAAGTGCAGAGAAATGTGTCATGCCTCGACAGTACATGTCTTAAAATGACATACAGTAAAAAAAAATATGTTTAAATAACAAAAAACGTAACTTGGAAAGTCAGTATTGTGCTCAGCTGTAGAAAGGAGCTAATGACATCTTCAGTCATGAAGTTAAATTAAGTCATTGTCCATGAGTTTATTACTTATGAGCACATGAGACCCACAAAAAGAAAGAAATATTAACATAATTTTTATACCATGTACAGACAGGCTAATAGATGAATGAATATTTTTTCATCATGTTTGATAAAATGTAAAAATAAGATTTTTTTGTCCTACTTGTGATGTAACTCATCCTGCAGAGAGGCTGTTGATTTTTCTCCTAACAGACCACCTACTTTACTTTACACTCATTCAGGGTCAATGGGTTCTTTCAGACCAAATATTTATTAGGACACATTGAGTGTTGAAATAAGTGATAGTCTGTTAGTCCCACTATGAAACCACTTTGAGAACCTAAATTGTCTTTGTACCTTCCAAGCTTGTAAATATGCAACCTTAATGCAGTTACATTCCTTGTGCACATGCAGTCACAATCAACAACAACAGTGGAGGACTGTGGTTGGAGATGTACTTGTTTTGATCTTCAGTTTCATTTGGAAAGAGATCTGTAAACATTCAGTAGCAGTTATAAGGAGCTTAGAGTCATTTGACAGATCAGTTTACTTTGTGCAGCTGAAGACACTTTTATTTAAACAAACTTTTATGTAAATGTACCTTGTGCTGCTATCCTGTTTTGCTTTTCTTTTGAAGCATGTTGTATTTTTTGTCCTCTGTGAAGCACTTTGTGATTTTTATCTGTGATATGTGCTATACAAATAAAGTTTTACTTACTTACTTTACTTGTGCTGCACATGTTTGCAAGATAGTAGCTTCTAATTTAGTGATGCAAATAGTATGAATGCAGGGCTGATGCTGGAAGAGTGTTCAACTTGCTATGCCAATCAATGTATGCATCAATCACAGTCCTCTTTACGTCCCTCAAGAGTCCCCAAGTGTCCCCAAGTGTCAAAAAACCAAAAGGCACAAGTAGACACTCCATCTTCTTCTCACAAAAACATTAAAATCATTATTCCAAAATATAAATTATGCACATTTTTTCAAATGATCTGTTGCCTGTCAAAGCTGAATTTAACTGTCTGTATCTGTGGAACTCTCAGGCTCAGAAATGCCTCACTTAACTGTGTCAAATTAATCAACAAGCCTACTGCACCGAATCAGGTCTTCAACATACATGTGATGCACCAAAGACTGTTTTTTAACGCCTGGAGCCGAGTCACTGTAGATGACAGTACGTCACCAGACGACTCCTGACAGCATCAGGAGGATTCAGACGGCAGCGTCTGCAAAACTGGGAGGAGGAGTTCAGACAGAAACAATTAGAGTCCCATCTGAAGAGTGATCATCATTTAAGTGCCACTTTTATATACTTTCCCACAGCCTGTCCCCTGTCCACCGGGACAGCTGATGTTATCTGCTGCCAAATGTGTTTACTGAAAATGTTAAATGAAAAGTATTTAGAAGAAAATCAAGTTACACAAACCACATGAAACAGACATTGTAGATTGTAACGGCAGTGTTAAATGTCATTTTGAATGTTCTGTTGATTGCTTGTATTTTCAAAATTCACAGGAGACGACAAATCCCCCCGTACGCTTATATTATCTATAACTGATACAAGTGGAGCTAATCTAAACACTGGCCCACCCTGTGATTGGATTTAATTACTGATGGCCTTCCTGACAACTCATTCGCTCAAGCAGTGCTTGCGTTACATTTTAAGAAAAATTTTTAAAACATTATTGTTTGTGCTTCGGTTTGATTGCAGCCACTGAGCTCAGCTGGGACGAACTAACTACCGTTTGAGCGATTACAGTGTTGTTTGTCAATTCAGGCTGACCGCGGTTTTGAGGTAAGACTGGGTTCAGCTCAGATCAAGGGGTCATATCCTTCTCTATTTGTCAAGTTGAAATATTGCTGGCAGCATAATTGAAAGGCACAAGGTTGTCAAACTGGCGGCGCAAGCACTTTACAGAGTGTTGTTTTCTTTGGGCGCGCTGTGGATCTCAGACTGCTTCTTTCTCCTTTTCCTGTATGGATTTCATATTTGCATGGAAAAATCTTTCTTGTGTGTTTGGATTTCCATTGTGTGGACAATATAAAGGGCGCTGGGATGGGATGTGGGAAAAGGGAGTGTGCAGTTTTCTTAAGTGCATGTTTTGATGTCTGTTTGACAGCCTTGGTCAGTGGCTGATGTCAGTGGATACACAAAGTTAACTGCAATCCTCTTTCCTGCTCTTGAATTCACTGAGGGAAAACCAATGAAAGTCTGCTCTTGCAGATATCCCACAAAACTAAAAAAAAAAAAAGGTGGAGGACATCCAGGATGTTCGATCATTATGCAAAGCGTAAATCACTTTAAACAGCAGAGAAATTAAACATCTGTGGTCACGATGATTTAAAACTGCTCAGAATCTCTAAACCGATCAAGAATCCCTGTTATGTGGCCTGTAAATGCTCCTGCCCTTTAATTTGAAAACAAGGACTGATTTTTATGTGCCAGTGGTTCTTTAAACACTATTTTGAAAGGAAGTATCTCAGTCAAATGATTTGTCCTGACAAATTATGGTCCCAGACCAATTGGGGAAACAATCACTGAGTAATTTTCACCAAAGTACTTTTTTTTTTTAATCCTGGAAATAGATTCCTGCTTGAAATGCATCAGATCATGATGTCCCATGACTTATCTCCAGGTTTGGACCAGCAGATGCTGAATACATTTTGGTTTTACTGGCATTCATTTTTTTCTCAAATTTGCACGTCTGCCATCCTCAGCCGTGTTTGTGACTTGGCTCAGGGGTGAACAGAGTTTATTATGACTGAGACTCGCTGAATGAAAAGCCATCCCTTCTGCCTCAGCTGAGCATGAGAAGTACTTTAAACACCCCTTCAGTTCTGCTTTTTGACCTCGTGTAAAGCTTATGACCCAGGCCGGGTGTTTTCTCCAGATTAAACTTCCTAGACAACCAGCACACTCACTTTCCCCTATTCTTCTCTGGGTTCCCTTATTTATTGCTTTTCCTGCTTTTTTGTGCCTCTGTGGCCATAAGGTGTTTAATAAGTGTACACTCTTCCTTTGTAAGAGGAAATAATAAATCCCAGATCATTATTTCAATAAACAAATTGTATAACAATCCCTCAACAACCAATGACAGAAAAGTGTGTTTGGCACATGCACACAATAAAACACCAGATATTCTGTAAATGGAAAAAAAACAAGGTTGCCATAATTTTACTTCACATAAAAAAAAAAAGAGATCTTTTTACAATGACTTTCAAATGGACCTGAAACCTGTGATCATCCATCAGAAGTCCCTGACTAAATACTGGAGCACAAGGTAAAGAACCATAACTAAAAATAAATACACACATAAATAATGTGAAGCCACCTACAGTCATCTCTGTAGGCCATGACACTGTCAAAACGTATGAGACTGTTGGCATCGGAGACGAGAATACTTTTTCACATCCCTGTGACTGATGTCACCTCCACGGGTTAAATAAAGCCATCCCGGATTCTGTTACACATGCAAGTGATCTAAATTATTACAGTTACATTTTCAACTGCTCACTAGAGTGAGAAAAACACAGGGCAGATTCGAGTGTTACACATACCGAGGCACTACATTATACTTACTGGGGAAATCTGTTACCGTTATCTGATATTTTACAGTCAATGGTGACCAAAATGATAACTAATAATAACAGAGGAAGAATGAGAATTCCAAGCTTCTTTAAAGAACAATTAGAACAATATTAAATACCATTAAATTAATTTGAGCTCTTTTTCTGTTTTCTTTGGAAAGGACAATGATACAAAGTGCAAAGGCCCATCCAGCGATTTTGTTAGTTTATTATAGGGGAGCTAAAATGAAGTTTAATTTTTTTTTGGGGGGGTTGCCTGCTGGTTGGTTTGATTAATCCATTTTTTTAACTTTGAAAGCTGTGTGCTAATTGCAACACCAATTTTAAAAAAACAAAGTTGGACTACTGTGTGAAATGTAAATAAAACCAGAATGCAATGATTTGTAAACATCACAAACCTACGTTTTATTCCTAATAGAACATAAACAACATATCAGGTATTTTTATAGAAAACAAAAAACATTCAACAACTAATTATTATAGTAACCTGACTGTGTATAAGAGGAGCATTACAGAGAGGAAGAGTCTGTCAGAAGTAATTATGGGCAGAGGTTTTCCAATCAGCAACAAAACTGTTTGCAAAGATTGTGAAACAATATAATAAATGTTTCTCAGTGTAAAATTTTGAAGACATAAAGATCACACTACATACAGTGAACTCTATCATCTAAAGATTCGGAGAAGCAGTATGAAGCTCTATGCATGAGGGACAAGGTCAAAACAGGATGCTTGTGGCAACACTGTGCGAGCCACTAATGCCAGTTAAAGATGTATCATGTAAAGAAGAAGCCACATCTAAATGTGATCCAAAATCTGTCCCAAAGCTCATTTCACTACAGGTCTTCTACTTTTGTTTGGGAGATGGTTCCTTTCATGGGTGTGTTAGGCAAATTTTCACAAGAAGATTGTGTATCATTCATAAGGATTCAGAGGCGAGATGGATGTTTGCCAGTGTTTCAGCCTGGCTTCTGTAGTTAAGAGACAGCTGTCCCTATAGATCAGTGTCAGCCTGCTAAACACAGTAACTATAGAATCTCCAACCCACATGTAAAAGACAATAGAAAATATGACATGAAAACATCTTAACTGAATAACAAAAGCCACATCAGACTGTGGGATTCTTGATTTGAACCTCAGTGCTTTCCATCTGATCCAACACTCATCCCCGGGTTTCCTTTTAGTGATCCAGGTGACCACAGTCAGGAATCCCCTCATTTTTTCAAAATGGAAAATGACTGTTTGTCTGGAATATGAGTCGAATCTTCTCAGGATCTGAAGCAGTGTGAGGAAAAGAATTTCCGCAGAGAGACAGACTTCAGAACCAAACTATAGGAAATTATACTCATCTGAAATCTGCAGTGAGTCCCTGAGACTGTTTAAGTTATGGGGGACGTTAAACAATGTCATAATTACGAACAAAACAAATATCATAATAGAAATAACTGTGTAGGCATGTTTAGAAAGGAAATTACATCTAAAGGGAAATTAAGCATTCAGTTTGGACACATTCAAAGAAACCAAAAAAAAAAATGAAACCTGTCATCAGTCAAAGCATTTCTCTAGTCAGGGATGGTGTTGGACATGATTTTAAATTCAAAACAGGACTGAGGAATGAGAATTCAAAAGGAAATTCAAATGCACATGTGCACATCTGGCCAGCAGCTGCATGAACCACTGACAAGATTGTTGGTTTGTTATGTGAAGAAGTTCCTGATTTGGGTTCTACAAAGGAATTTGTAACATTACTACAATTATTTAACCCTTTTTCTTTTTTGGTATGTATTGACCAAATATAAACTTTGGCTTCCATCATATAAGGTCAACTCAGTTATCAGGTCATAGGGCTCAACATTCACGTTCCACCTCTCAAAGCTAATTTTCCAACCACTTTCTCTTTTCGGACCAAATCAAATCCCATGGCACGCAGCCCTAAAAGTCCAACTGTGTGATCCAAGAACTGCCTGACTTGTTATGGATTTATTTATTTTTTTCCATTTCGATTAACACTGGCATTCTTTCTGCCAGCCTGGTCCTGTTCTGTACAGCATGGGTGCAGCTCCAGTAGCTTAGGCCTACTGGTAGCACCTGTCTCCTCTTCAGCGCCAGGCCGGGGAGACTGCCCTGCTACTCTTGATCCCTGCACTAATTATTTTCAAAGCAGCTGGGATTTGGATCACTCCCATTCAGGCGCCAGTGGCGCTACGGCTCCCTGTGGAAGCAAAGCCTATTGACTTTTTTCTCTTGCCAAGAGTGATGAGATTGAACTATGAAAATGATTGATGCTAAAACACTGGAGAGCCTGAGAGAGCTGTCAAGCTAGATGCATTTAAAAATTTATGAATTTGCAATAATTGGACAGAAAGTCTTAAAATTTCTCTTTAACTCAACATTCTACCCAATGAATAAAGAAAACAAAGAAACTGGAAATGCCCTCAGTTAAAAATCCAATTTTGACTCATACTTTGTCAAAGCTTCACATTTTAGGTATAAAACGTAGCATGCAAATAATTTAAAATAAATGATGTATTTTGACTAAATCTTTTTAATCAGTGCCTCAAACCATAAAATGACAGTTTACAAGATTGTCCTTTCATGTACATCTGCACATGTAGGGGAAAGAGAACTTAAGTAAATAGATTTGTAAATGTCTTTTAATCATTAACCTGGTAAACCAATATGAAATCAAAGTAGTTTCTATGTTCTTTGCACTTGCCCAGATTCCTCCAAAGCTGGCTCCATATCCAGGATGTAAAACCTACCTGTTTTTTAAATAGGTGATATGTTATGGTTCAGCAGACCATAAAACACACAGAAACTTGAACTGTGACCTCTTCTTTACAGTGGCCTGTTTTCTTCCTTCTTTGTTTTAAACAGAAGTCAATTGGGATCATTAATCTCAATGGCTCCCAGAGGCTCTGGACATACTTTGATGTTTTCCAAAACTCTGAATTCAACGTTCCTTATGCTTTTTGTGCCACTTTTGAGCCTGATGTGACTGACAATAAGTCATGCCGCATATACTGCATGCTCATGTAAATGCAAAAGAAAGTAAGGAGAAGGCTCAGTTTTTTGGCTCCATGCCATCTTGCAGCACAGTAAGATAAAGTCTCTGCTTGGTGATTCTGCTCATTGAATGAGTCCAGGTTGAGATATCTTAATCTGGCCAACAGCTTCTGTGTCCCAGTGTCAGGATTGTCCTTTAAGTTCCATGGCGGCAATATAACAAATCATTTAGTACATAACTTTTTTTATACAAGACATAATGTACATTCAGCTGTATTAATCCGTTTAACTCAATTGTTTTTATCATGTGAGATAAGAAGTGCAACTGAAAGTATGAATATCATGTAGTCAACAAGCAAAAGTAGTAACATCATTTCAAAATTTTTGATAGATTTCTCAAGTTTATTAGACTCAGATGTCAGTACAAACGTTTTAGTGATGCAATAATCATCATCAGATTAAATATGGAGAAGTTCAGACATCTGTTGTCTTGAAGGAGATACATTAATATGCTTAGACTTACCAGGATCTCTATCCTTAAATGTTACAGAAAAAGCACCGATGTGCTCATTCAAACTTGACACTGACATATTTAGTTGTCATCAGATTAGGGGAAAGCAGTACGCGTCTGAAAGGGGCTTTAGTTTGGCAACTGTTGATTGACTTTTAAGTGCCAGAGTTGCTAAGACACTGTCAGCTTTTCTTATGAAGTAAGCACCGCTTGTCGTAGCCTGGGGGCTGCTTGTGCTCATACATTTTGTTTCTGAGTACAGTGTCATTTTTTCAGTTGCTGCCAGTGAGGAGAGGGTATATGTTGTCACTTTAATCTCTTGAGAAAAAGTATGATATCATTTTTTTTCTCTTTTAACAGACGGGATGGGTTCATTTACAAGAACACGAAATAGATTGTGATGAAAATCTGTTGTTTCCAGAAAACCACAGTTACTTGTGAAACAGCTCAGCAGAGGTGTTACTGTCCCTTCTGACTGGCGATCCAGTCTAAATCCAGTTCTGGCTGTCGAGGTGCTGGCTCTGGATCCATTCCTATTCCCATCAGCATCCCTGTCTTCTCTCCAGGTCCTCAAAAGCAGCAGCTACAACCAATAAATCTTCTCTGTCCTGCACCTGAAGCTCTAAATGATACAACTGGAATCATTATTGCTATTGTGAAAAAGGAAGCTTTTTCCAGAAAGTTCTGAACAGCTGTAATGATCAGCCCACATGATTTTGTAAATTTTGGACAGCCACCACTTGTATTCCTTGACAAAATGTGCCGACAGCTTGAGGATCTTCATAACAACACGTGAAATTGCTGACAAAAATGTTCATAAAATGGTCATCAGTAGACTGGAGGAAGGTTCCAACACACCCAAGAACTCTGCAGCCAGCGTACAACACAGCTACAATGCAAAAACATGCATAAATAAATCTAATAAACATCAGGATGTTGTTACAGATGGCAAGGTGTATGCTAGTGTGTATTGTAAAACTGGCAAGGTTTCGTGTTGTGTGGTTATTTGCCTCAAAATGATTGTTTAATCAAAAAGGGGGTGAAAAGCATGCTGAATATTTATTCTCCATAATATAGTTGCTGTTTTAGTGAAACACAACTTGCAATGCTGGATTTGGAAAAGAATATCCAAAGTGAAAAGTTTGGGGAAGTATTTTTGTTTAATAGGAAGAAATCCCAAAATCTTTTTTTTTTTTCTGCAGAGTTTACAGTTTGTCTCGTGTTATTGCAGGAGTTTGTGACCCTGCAGTTCTTTCACATCAGCTTCTTCCAGCGGGATCTTATTTTAATTATTTGCAAAAAATGCAAATTCTTTTGTTGATTTTTTTTTACTAACATGTTACACTTTCTAAATGATCTAACTCACTGAGCTGCTGTTGCTCCTTATTGCCTACAGGTAAAAAAGTCTTAAAGTTCTCCCCTCTGCATCCCAAAGGGATCCTATGAAAACAAACCAGCATGTTTGACCTTTTCAGAGACTCTTGTAGCAACAGGCTCCCCTTACAACTCATATCAGCTTGCACTGAAGCACAAACAAAAGCTGGGAAATAGCAACCAAATAGACAAGCTGAGCAAATCCAGGCTGTAAATTAAACTATAACCAACTGCATTAACTACCTTTAACAACACAGTCGATTTGATCTATTGGTGGCACCAATTTCACTATTTTTAAAAGGAAAAAAGTCATAAAAATCACTCCAATCAATAAAATTTCATATTTAATAGTAAAAGGTACATTTTCCCAGCGTTGTATTCACAGTGACGTTGGAGGGGTTGGTACTGCCAGGAGAGTAGCCCAGTACAACTGATTTTATAAATATTTAGGCTTAGCTACAATAAGCTGATTTTGGTACTTTACTCTGCTGGTGTGCCATGAACATTTGAGTAATAATCAGCTTAATTTGTTCTGTGCCACTCTGTTTTGTGCACCCCAATATAATAAATTCTGATTTTGCAATCATGTCATTCTTTTTTTTTTTCTTCATTTTGTCACAGATTATCTTTTATTATCATTATTTGATTTGGTGTGTTTTGAAGATCTGAATACAAAGACAGGCTCAGACGTTCCCTCATCAGCTGAGAAAGTCGGAGCAGATCTGTTATAATTGATTTGGTAAGAAACCCCCCAAAATCCCAGCAACTGTGAGTTATTGATAGTTAGATATTCAGAACCAGGTTATTGTGGTGAGACAGCGGAGATGTTGCGGTCATGGGATGGGTTAATTTCTGCGGATAAAGCGTCACGATCCCTGTGGTTGACTGAAAGAGCAATTACTGGAAGATTAAAAAGGCCTTCAAGAAAAAACATGATCTTTATGAAGAGCAAGAAATAGAGAGGTTTATTTTTCCGCCAAATCTTTTACTTCATTTCAGATTTCAGACATTTTTGTGGCGTTTGTTGAAAAAGAAGTAGAATAAAAAGCAGAAGACCGTGGTTCATCTCTGACCTCTGCTCTCAAGGTGCCGCTTAAACCACGCTGCAAAAGGAAATCTGACTCTACAATGAAATTAGCCCAATAGGGTGGGTGAGTGTTTCATACCAAGAACTTGACATCAACCACAATAGATGTTGAAATATTTTACAAGATAAGCAATAACTTTAGTCTGTGGTGGCACTACAGGGAAAAAAGTCTGATGTAAAATTAAAAGCATCAATGCAACGGGAGCAAAAGATGTTTAAACCATCAGCGTGATGTGAAAAGGAGGCAAAGGATTGTATGTTTGGGTTTCAGTGTAAAAGATAACCAAAATATTTACAGTGATATCCATGAAAGGTAGTTCCCTCTTTGTGCATCAGCACCGTGATTTGATCTGCTGAAAGCCTATTACCCTCACTAGCCTCTCCCTCACTATCTTGGATGAAATTCTTAACACAGCCAATGACAAGCTGGTCACACAAGTATTATGTTTTATGTTTTCCCCATTGCTGTCTAATGTTTCACATTGAGGTTGGGACCATCGAGCAAACTACAGCTCGCAAAAGAATGGACCCATTGATTCTCAGAGGAATAATTTTAGTGGAAGGAGTATTTAGCACAGGCTCAGCTAAAGAGAGAGCTATTAGCTGCTTCTCCAGCTCTGTGATCCATGACTGGAGAGGCTCAGTGTGAGGAGAGAAAGTGGACTATTGCCTAGCACTGCAGCCATACAGCCAGCAGCCAGTTATGTTGTCAATATAAATAAATTACTTAATTATTATGTGTTTTAGGCTGAATCTCTGATTAAAAATATTTAAGTTTTTTAGCAACTTCATTTTTTAATCTAACGTGATTCTGCAGAAACAATCCTGTGCAGTGAGCTGTTGCATCCTTATAAAAACTAAATAGATGTGCAGGAAACAAGTGCATTTGTTTCTGCCTGACCCTCTGAGATTGGAACTGAATTCCTCATTTTCTGTAGAAATCAAATTGGTCCATCATTACCTTCTCCACACTCCCCCTTTTTTCATTTCAGCACCACACTGAGCTAAGATATCAGCTAACACATTATCCTCTTAGCCCTGGAGACTGATAGCCAGCGAGGGCTTCGAGCCAGGAGCAGCCACACAGGTCAGGGAATAAAACTGGCATCGCAGTTCCTGCAACAGTAAATTTAACACAGATCAGATACTGCTCACTTGTTGAACTGTTGTACTGTATGCAGATTGCACACATAATTTGCTCCATTTAAAGTAACTTTATACATTATTAGCTGATAAATTGAAAACACAAACATTGTGTGTTAAATATATATTTTCACATCTTTAAAAATGGTCTAATTACGTGAAACAACGTTAGGGTTTAAAATAAAAACAGATACGCGTATGCTAATGAAAAAGCCTCATCGTAAGGTTACACTAACACATCCATATGAGAGAGTAACTTTAAAACATTATCCCAATATCACTGAGTATCAGATGACATTATCCTGTCGGTGTTGCCCACCACAACTGACATTTCCAAGAATATTTGATTATTTTTTTGGGATCAGGCCAGACTGAGTCAACAGAGGAAGCCAAACCCACCAGGTTTTTATGATTAAGTCGACAAAGTCGGGAGCATTTTATTCCGGAAAGTTTGCCAGGTCATTTCATATCACTTTAATAAGCCAAAAATTGAACTTATGAAGTTACAGTAATCGCTGTCAAAATACAAGTAATTTTCCAAGCAAGTATATCATTCCCCATGTGTTGCGTGATTTTAATTAAAGGTTTGTGTAAGAGCTTAAGTCCTAAAAATGGCACGCCATGTCACTGAAAACACTGCAGCAGGTCCTCGTGCTGGCGTTAGTCCAAGATGCACCTGCACAGTAAATTATCCAATAAGTGTACTTCTCATTGCTTGTCTAGACACCCAACACCTGCTGCACATTAATCTGTAATGCTCTCCACTGTCGGATATTCACAGTTAACAAGACAACATCTGATTGCTACACCTTTTTTTTTCCTCCTGTTCTCTGGAACACTTTTCTCCATCTGCCTTGCAGAGGCTGGCGTGCTCAGATTAACTCATAACTTACCAATACTTGTCACAGAGTGTGTGGTTTGAGGTTCCAAGGGGGAAATCAGGAAGGTGGCAGATCCGCTTCACATTAGTTTTGCCAATCTGGCAGCAACACCGTCAGCTTGGATGAAATCGAACACCTCCTCACACAGCTTCACCAGGAGGTTACGGTGTTTCTGGATGCGGTCCACGCAGGCTCGGCCCTCACCAACCACACAGTGATGTCATTATTCCCTACAGCTACAAACTCACAGCTGGCTGCAAATGAAACGTAATCACAGTTTGAATTTCGCTGCTCCTATTTTGATGACCCCCCAATTTTTCAACACCACTAAGCTCATGTACTACACATGAGCAGAAATAAACATGTTGAACTTAAGCTTTAAAAGAGGTTTTAGTGCCTTTGAAAACTTGGTTGATGTAGCGTTTGAGCAGTGACCTCCACATTAAGAACAAATCTGAAAATCATGGGCAGCTGTGCACTCTTTAAGAGTAAAACAAATTATAAATGGAGGTATGTGACTCTAATGTACAGTTTACGCAAATGTCACAGGTTATTTTACAGAAAACACAGCTGTTAAATAATTAACTGTAGTATTTGGCAGGACCAACCTGTAGTTCAGCCAGTTTTTGCAGTATAAGCAAAATGCTCAACAAGGTATTAAAAGTGACCAACTCATTTGTATTTTGATGGATGGACATGTTTTTACTGTAATGTCTGTGAAATTCCAATATAGTTTAAACGAACAAAAGTCTAAAAACTATTGTAAAAAAAAAAAAATCAGGGGTTAGGTTAGGTTTATCATGCTGGTAAAGGTTAGGATCAGGGTCAGTGTTCGGCTACAGAAATGAATGGAAGTTAATACAAGTGTGTGCTTGTGTTTAGCTTTTTGAGAAGTGGGGAGAATGATAAAGAACCTAGGATCACTAAGATCTGAGAATGCAAGGTGCACTCATCTACCCCAGTTTGTTGCAGCCAAGGAATGGAGCTCACACTGACAGCTGCAGCACCGTGTTGAATAAAGTGAATGCAAGGAAACCCAGAGAGAAGGAGACAGTTGCTCAACCTGTTGACAGCTTCTCCATAATTCAATAAGTCAAGGTGCAGGAACCATTCCTGCAAGGCTACTGCAGCTCCGTAAATAGCTGTTCTGCATGACAAATGTTTCTTTCTTTTTTTTTTTTTTTCTCATGGTAATCTTGCTTTTCTCTCTCAACAAGCCACCTAGACTAATTGAAAACACAGACATGAAAAAACACAAGTATCACTGACACAAGGAATGTTTCTTTGTCCTGGATGGTTAAGCTTTCACTGTCCTGTTTTAACATGTTCCAAGAATTTCTGAATCTGTCTGCAGGGTCAACAAGCTTGACAATGTGTCCCTTGTTCTAATATTTTTAAAATAAAATTATTCAGAACTATTTTATGCATGAAGAAGTTCCTCGAGTTTGCTTCGCCAAGAAAAGTAGTATTTGGTCAGTGAGGTACAAAGAAAAACATGTACTTTTTTTTTTTAGTCTGTGATTTGTCATGCTCATTGTTTTTGTATGGTTTCTGATGTGAAATTATCACATAATATTTATGTATTTTTGTATGCATAATATGTAAGAAACAACTTTTCCTCACCCTCTGCGGGCGGTCTCTCTCTTCCCTCCAAGCTCGGGTCCTTTACCAGAGGCCTGGGAGTTTGAGGGTTCTGCGTAGTATCTTTGCTGTTCCCAGAACTGCACTTTTCTGGACTGAGATGTTGGATGTTTTTACTGTCCTCCAGTTTAAAGGTTACTGCTCCAAGTGACACAACTGCTACAGGCATCACTTGATGTCTTCAAGCTCCACGTATCGCAGTTTCCTCCAAAAAGTTGTCACTTCATCATAAAAAGGTAGTATTTTAACTTTCCCACCGTTTCCTTTTAATATGTCTGCCTTCAATTGTTGCTTAAGTATTTGCTGGACCATTTCCAGCATGTTAACTCAAGCTAAATCAATGGATTAACAATTTTGTCCCAACCCACCACACACACACACCATCAATAACACCACCAGAGCTAATCTTATGGAGCAGAACTCAGCCAACAAATGATCAAATTCACCCAGAATAGAGACGAGCCCCCACAGATAATGCAGTCCTTCCTTTCTTCTGTTCTCATGAGAGACTCTTATTGAAGCAGCCAATAGCTCTTCAGTGACGGACCCTCAAGTACCTCTCTGTTAAACTAAACTTTGCTACCCTTCAGGATTCAATTTAACAAGCAAATGCTGGTCACAAAAACATTCAGGGTGGGAATCTGGTTTAAGTAAACAGGATTACCATCTTCTTAGCTTATATTCCCACACTGAATTTGTCACTAATGTTGCTATGGTAGAAGTGGTGACGGAATATTGGAGTTGGATCTTTCCACATATCTCGTGACTTCACTTTTATTTCCTTTCTTCATGCATAGACAATAGCAAAGGGAACTCTGCCTTTCCTTGTTAGACAGCACTAGTTGTGACCGATGAGCTCAGCGTTACTGTTGAAGCCGTGCCACATCGTCTGGTACAGTCAAGCGTGCAACGCACAGCTGTGCTAAACTCAGGACTGGAGCCACACTTAGACACATAACATGTTGTCACACTGTTTGCAGTTCCACATGTCACTCTCCTGAGCCAGAGGGAGAACACAGGAGGAAACACGCTGCCTCTTCCTGTGTTAACATCAACGTTTCCCACTTTTTAAAGCCGTTCAGGCAATATGTGTTCCAAGACCAACTCATCATGACAGTGAGTTCATTTAAGTTTTCCTTCAGCTTCTCCAGGCACTCAGTAAAAAGGCCATCAGGGCTCAGAAGAAACACATATTGTGATGTTGTCTACAGATGTTGCATTTCAAAATCATAATGTGAAAATGAAGCAAGATTTGTTTTTAAAAAGTAATATTACTCTCGGAAAAGTCAGAAAGACAGAAATAAGACAGAAAGAGCAAGATTTTTCTTTATTTTTTCTTCTCTCCATCTTATTAAGAATTGCAGAGGTTTGTAACCTGCCTGTTGCTGGTTAAAGTAAACAGACGCTGTTGATTAGCCCATTAAATAGATGCAAGATTAGAAAATCTTTGACATCTATTATTCTATTTTTATTCATTCATTTTATCTGTATCTTGTAACTATCAAGGCAAATTATCCTCTTGGTAATTATTTTTAAATTCATTATTTCTTGTGATTATTATTTCTTGTGATTAACTCAAGACACCTGACTTGGTGTTTATGACCAACAGTGGAGTCCTGAATCCAGTTTTGGGGGAAAGTGATCCGGCTTTATAAAAACTATTGGTATTCACGACAGGGTCACTTTTTATCACACTGATTTTAGGAAACATATTTTTGATGGTTGAAATAATCATCTTTCCTCCTCTATACTATTCAGCATAGTGTCTTTTTAAAGAAAAAGGATCTGGCTTCTTGTAGCCTCATGAAACAGGTTTTATCTGGGGTGTTCCCGGCCCCCACAGCATCTCCCATTCATCCTTTTTCCTCCCAGTTCATGTCATTCTACATTCTCCGGGTCAGAGGCGCCTGGTCTAGCCACGGTGCCATGTATCCTGATCACATAAGCACACGAGATAATCCTCGAGACAGCTGGGAAATCTTTACACCACAATTGAAGAATGAGCTGGACAGCAGCTTCACTGCCCATCTCTGTAACCCCCCCACCCCACCCCAACTCCACGCTTTCATCAGCCCACCATTGTAACCCTCCACCCCAGCAACACAGACACAATCACCACAGTTACAACAGATTTCCATCCTCATCACCCCGCACGCAGACACAAACAGACTGGTAGTAATTCAGCACAGCTGCTGATAGAAACTTCCAGATCCTTCTTTCATTTACTTCTGTTAAACTTTCCTGTCTGTACTTTGATAATATAAACATTTGGGGTTGAGAAAGACCCTAAACTTATATCTGCTGTCAATAATTCATACATCCTTGATGCAGAAAACAGGTGGTGACCTGTTTGAAAATGGCTTTTAGACTCCTGACATTTAATGCACAGTAGTTATGATACTGAATAGACACTGAGTGATCTTTAAAGTCTTTACTGTCTTGGTAAATTGATGGACTGAGGAGTATATGTCCATTCCATGGTCCTGCTGGTGATCCATCTTGTCCTGGATATCTACCATGATGAACTGTTTTCCCCAAAAAATGGTTTCTGCTAGAAGAGTTAGAGCATCCATCTCCTGGGTGATTTTGGTGAACAATTGAGCATTAGAAGGAATTTCCTCAAGAATAAAATGTTTCGAACCCTGCACCTCTCCTGGCAGGTGATCCAATCCTTCTGTTGGAATAGCATGCACAGAAGCCTTGCCAAAAAACCCAGGCGTCCACACAGATTGATGTTTATCCCATCTCTCCCCTGCTATGAGGTCTCTGTGGCTTTCCCCGCTCTTCAACTGTTTGTCTACGACTGAACCACATGTCTGACATTATTTATATGGTAATTTGTTTATCTATTATTCTATTTTTCCAGAAGGACAATTTTTAACTCAGCTGCACTCTGAGTTTGTACAATTTATGAGCCATATTGTGTTATTCATTTTTACTGGAGCGGGAGAGCAGCAAGTTAAAACAGAAGAGGAGTTTGTGAAAAATGAGCTTTGTCATGAGAGGCTGACATTTTTATGATTGTGAGCAAGTGTTGAAAACCTCTCGAGTCAGTTATCATCATTATCCATCGCATTCTGCAGACAGGACTCAGTCATGCTCAGTAAGTCCCGGTCCCTAAAGTCACAGAGAAAATGTGCAAGGACTTCGAGCATGGAGCTGTTTGCCAGAGAAAAGGCACTGATAGTTTTCACAGTGCGTTGTATCATGAGACATATACGAGATATATTACGCTGCAGAGCTCATCCTGGTGTTTAATGATTTAAGCAGCTTGTTCTGCGAGTTTTCTGAAGTGAATATTAATATTTCTGTCACTTCAGTTTACATGTAATGTGTCCCATGAACCTCTTCACTTTGCATCACCAGTTTTTAATTAAAAAAAGAAAAAAGTGTTTTAATTTGCTCCTGTTTTGGGAGATGCCAAGCTCGCATGTTTTTTTCAGGTTAACTTGACAAGTTTTGACAGGTACTTAACAACAATCAAAACAGCTTTAAACTGGGTAATTTTATGGGGAGGGTGCAGGAAATAGGCAAGGACGGTACAAACTCTTAAGGCTTCTATCACACTTTCCAGAGAGGAACTCGCTTTTTCCTAAACACTCAAAAAAAAAAAACTACTTGAATCACTAAGCTGCACAGACATGCAGAATGTTTTCAAGCTTGTTTTATATATTTGGGAGGGAAATAGTTCAAATTTACATCCAATAGATTGCAGCCTTTGTTACCTCGGCATACACTGAGAAACTGAGCTGTACAAATCATTTTTCTGGTTTTTTATTCATAAGGCAAACCTGAAAATACTGCAGTCTCAGGAAGCCAAACCCCACATAGAACCAGAACTAAAACAGACAGAGGTCAAAGAGGGAGCAAAGGAAACCAGTGAGTTTTTCTGCTGAGGGAGGATGATGACTGACACAATGCAGGTGATGTATTTATCAAACTGGGACCAGGTGTGAGGAGTGATCAGAATCCAAGACTACCACGAAAACAAACCAAGAAAACAGGCCATCTTTTTTACAGAGCTAGAAAAACACTAAATCATGGAAAGCAAAGCAAAAAGGCAACTGAAAATATAAGATAAGTAATAAATCATAACATAAACATTACATCTCATTATGCTTTAAATATATAACGTCAAGGTTTTCTTAAAATATATTCAAAACTCACTGTAATTCAACTTGTTCTGTGCTGTCTTTTGTGCGCCACTAGAGGCGGTAAATTAAATTGCTGGTTAGATCAGACAGTTGGTGCATGTAAGATCTCAATACATCCACACATTTGCATTAGCTGAGTTCTGTGATGTCACAGCTTGAACTACTTGTTCTGCTTCTGTACCAAAAAATCTAAAAATGTTGTAGAATTAGTTTGTTTCACAAAATTGAACAAAGAAATCCCAGTTTTAATATTTGGAGTGTAAAATATGACCAACAGTTATGACTTATTGTAGTTTTTACTCAACACTCAACCACGTTTTGACCTTTTTCATTCCCCTGTTCTGTGAAACACTGGATTAGCAAACATTCTGCTATCCCTTAGGCGTTCATGAAAAACCTCAGTCTGCTTGACAGCCACAACACTGAGTTTAAAAGAAGACTACTGGGATGGCAGTGAGACCGGACACAGTCAGGACGAGGTGGAGAGTCTACACCTGCTTTTTTCATGTTAACAGCTGTCAAAACGTTGTCAGATTACAGAACACCACAGAGTTACAGATCATATTAGCTGGACAGGATGTTGTGGGGAGTCCAGCAAGCACGCTTCATTTAATCCTTTTAGCTTTTTCAACAAGGACCCAAGGGAGACAAAGCTAACATCAATAGGGTGCTGCCCCTGCACTTCTAGTTTACATACATGTGTCGAGTATATCACAGGCTTTTCTACTGATGTTGTAGGTATTAGAACTGAAACCTGATTAGAACTGATTAGAACTGATGTTCATAATTGTGTTTTGTTTTCCCAACTGAATATCAAGCAGCCTTTCACAGCCTAGAATAACAAACCCCATTTTCTTTTGGATTAATGGAGCTTTCAGGCTTTTACAGTGAGGCCCTGAGAAAACTCTACAATCGTCTAACCATCATCTGCTGAAGGGATCCAGTTTGTTGAAATATTATGGTACTCAATGTTGTAAGCCCTAAACTAAAATATTGTACATTTCTCTAATGAATTTTAGAAAAACTTTGTTTGGCACTGATGTGAAAACTTCTGAGCTTTTACGATTCACACTGTAACATAATAATCAGTTTATAGTAAATCAAAATAAGAAGTCAAAGCAAATGTCAGGGTGGATTCTGCATGAACGTGTGAAAACCCAAGAAAGTCTGGATCAGATTTCTGTAAGCAGCAAAACTTCAACGACAATTTTTTACTACACAGTAGAAATTAGGTCACTCTCTGCTCTTCTGCAAGAAGATGGGTCTAAAAAACTGGAGGAAGTGACCTTTTGGTCTCTTCTTGTCATTCTTACAATGTTTTTTCTATGTTTTATGAAGGTTAATCCCAGGTAATCCCAGAAATGTCTGGACATCCCATTGGTTTCATAATCCACAAACAATGGATACGAAGCCATCAAAGCTGAATCCAACAAACCAGGACACTTTAAAAAATATATAATCACAGTATATCATTTGTATCACTTTTATACACACACACACGTGTGTGTACTTATATGTATGTATATGTATATTATTTTGTCATACTGGTGAAATGCTTAAACAATGAATGCATTACATTATACAACCAGTATATTCATGAAAATAACTATTCTGTATGTTTAATTTATAAATTAATTACTATTATTACTTGAGTGTTTTTCAAATTGAAGCCAGCTCTCCAAATGACAAACAAAAAAGAAGCAATACAAGAAAAAAATTAAAAATTCATTTATTATTTCAGATTTTTTTTTCCGCCTTTGTTATACAAAGATGTTAAATAACTTAAATACATTCTTACCAGTCATCCGCGATCTGTTTATACCTACAAGCTATACACATGAGGTAGAGGAAAATAATTTAGAGTTCCCATAAGACATGAATAGGTGAACATGAACAAAACTCTGCATGTGTAATATTAGCACAAAATGAAATACAAAGTTGGTGTGTTTTTATCTCTCTTTTACAAGCACAGAATAAATCCTAACAAAATGTGCATGTAGAACAATTTATAGCTAAATACAAATAATTCTATATCTCAAGATACTTTATATCATGATAAAAAAGATCAAAATTATAATCTTTTCACAGATTATATAACAGATCAATTCCTATAAAAAATCTGCAAAAGACAGCTACAGGTGAGTTGATTGGAAATTTGTTAGGATTTATAGGTGCTTGGATAATAATGTTGACATGAAATGATACATGTTTATAATAATACACATCGTTCCACCCCAAAGAGGAACAGAGTATAAAAAACGGGGGGTAAGTTTAACTTTTTGACCTTATTTACATTAGACATAATCTCAAAACATATTTAAAAATAATTTATCTTTCATCATTTTCTACAAAATATTCTTGTACATGATCCACTGAAACAGTGCAGAGTTTGTTTGTTTGAGAATACGGTTGACTGTGAAATATTGATTGTTTGCTGCTTTTCTATGGGTCTTTATACAAACTAAAAATACTAAAAAAATAAAATAAAGTACTCTGCATCTATCTAGTATTCCTGTCATGTCCATTGCAAATCCATTCAACAGTTCAGAACCTTGTCGGGTTTTTGGCTGAAAAATGTGCGAAGCAAAAAAAAAAAAAAAATGAAAAAAAAATAACAAAACAAGATGTGGGGAGCAGGCATTCATGCTCTGAGGCTCAGCATAGTTATTATGGTTTCCATGTAGCGTGCAAAGTTCTATGTATATGTTTTGACCGGACTTGTGCTTGGCGTGCCATCTCATATCAAAATGTTTGGAATTCAACTTCTCAGAACAAATAACCCAAGTGAGAATTTCATCCTAAAGCAGAATTTTACCATCAAATTTGGAGATTTTTCTTTCAAATTACATGTATTTTTGAACAGATAATGTTTAACTATTAATTATAAGGGTTGTTATAAATATTTGTAAAGATGTGCCTCAGTTTTGTCTCTTTACCACAGAAGAAGAAACCTTTGCTATTTACATAAAAATAATAATTCTGCACTGGACTGTATTCATAAATACAGATCTTTAAATACTTTAAAAGGCTTTGGGGCTTCAGTGCGTGAATGATGCTATAATACAAAGCCGGGTACCTCACTCAGTAGTTAATTCACACCAGTCTGGAATATGTTTGTCTAATTGTTGAGAATACGCAAATATTTGTTGCACTGCTTTTGTAAACACAGGCATTCCTCATAAAACTGTAATAACATCTAATAGAAATAGTTTTGACATGTCTGGAATTGCATTCACTCACTTTCAAGTTGGATATTTTTAATCAACATTACTCTCATTTGTCCTGTTAGCTTAGGTCAGCAGTTACACTGAAAGACTGTAGAAAAAAAAGTCATGAAAACTTCTACAGTTCCAGTTGGATCTATAAAACTTCCTCTCTTATCAAAAAGTGTTTCAGGTCATGGTTTGATGAAAGAATTTACCAACTGCAAATGGTAACCTAAATTAAACGAGCTCAAATGTTAATTCACGGGCCAATATATTGAATAAAATGTGGATAACGTGGCCTGTCTTTAATTTTCGCTGAGAGATGCTACTCTTGTCAAATCCTAAACAAAGCAAGTGAGTGCCGTTCCTTTGATGTAAAACTTTTTCTTTTAAAGTGTCACTGTTACTGCGGTTTAGACGGTGGGGTCAAATGCTGCACTGTGCTATCCATGTCACTTAAATCAAGAAAACAATAGGAAAGGAAAAACTAAGTCATGCATAAATACAGCTCCACTGACCTCCAGAAGAAGACAGCAGCATCATTTCCTTTTTATCGTTTTACATATTGACATTAATTTGTGGTATATTACACAAATTATACTCTTATAAAATATGTTTATATTAGCTACAAGGCATAAACTTAGAGCTTCACTTGAGCAAATCTGCACACAGGTCAAAATAGGTTTTAATCTCTGCTGAAATTTCTACTGCACAGTATGGTACAATTAAATGGTGGCAGCTGTAGAGGAAAGACAGATATGAAATGGTACATTCCTACAGTTCTCCACAGTTTTCTTTACAACATCAAAGGATACAAAGAAAAGCTCATAAGATTTAAGCTGCACAGAAGTCTATAAATTCTCATCGGAGGAACATGCAGACTGTCTGCTGATCAACTGATTGCTGTGGTGTTGGCTTAAATAAGACCACTGTCATCTCCAGCTCTTTATATTTGCACTATTTCTTTCAAATTCATCCAAAAAGATATAGTGGTTGAAGTTATTCCCTGAACACTGATTTTGCTCAAGGCCAAGTATAGCCTAAACTGACTGGTTTAGTTGTTTTTTTTTTTGTAATTGCATGTTCATATTTCATTATAATATTGAAAAAATATAATAGTTTTCCTCCAAGTATAGGAGTAGTCCCAAAGGATCTATAAATTATCCACAGCAAGACATCGAACACAAGTGTGTTGCTTTCCAAAGGGCCTTGTCAAAATAAATCAGGAGGAAAAATGAGCAATAACGCACAAACAATAAAACATTTGTGTGTTTAGTGGTTTGGTTTTTACATAGTTAGATAAGTGGCTTGTTTAACATTACAGCATAACTGTTTGTTTTATCTACATACATAAGCAAACACACATCGTGTGTGAGTGTAAATATGTGCGTGTAAAGTCATTCTTACACCCTGTCCTTTCTATTTTCCTCTTTCTTTTGAAGGAGTCTCTGGTTTTTTTTATACCATAAAAGTCATTCAAACTTTGTTTCTGATCCATTATCAGTGAGATTCTTACATCCATACAATAAACACACGCACGCACACATGCATACGTTATTTCTCTTTGCACAAATCCAAAGAAATGAGCCTGCTAGTGTTACTGTCCTCCTGTTGGAGCTTCACTGACTGCATTAGGATTATTTTTCTGGTGCCAATGGATTTGTTCAAAAGGAAATAAAAACATTTTTCTCAAGGCAACGCTGTGATTAAAAGCCTGAGGCAAAAAGACTTGCCTGATTTTTTTTTTTTTTTTTGGCAGGACCCCTAAAAACCCCTTAACCCACAAACATCCCTCAAAGTGCTTTTTGCTTCTTGCCTTGCTTGTTTTCTTTTTCTGCATAACGTTGTTCCGACACTGGAAGCAGGACGTCACGTGAGAACAAAACAACCAGTTGTCTTCAACACAACCATCTTTCACTTGTTTGACTGATCGAGGGGGGCTGAAGACGATGGCTTTACCCCTTGCAGGTGTAGACTTCTTCCCTCTGTGTACACTGCTTGCATTCCACGTAGCAGCACCAGCGCACCTGGCACTGACAGGGCCCGGTCACCTCTCGACTTTGCGTGTTGTGGCCTCGACCACAACAGATAGCATCGCAGTTTTTGTCCTTGTAGCACTTGCGGCCCGCTGTGCCCAATGAGTATTTGCTGGGTTTACAGAAGCTGGGTGAGTCCTCAATGTGGAGAAGGTCCATAGTACGAGGGATCTGATCGGTCAGGGACTGTTGCTGCTGTTGCTGCTGCTGATTTCGGCCTGTGGAGATCCCCCCCTCCCCAGTGGCCTCGTTGGTTGAACTGCCAACCTTGACAGAGGTCTCGTAGCGTTGTTTAAGATGCTTTCCAATCTCGTGGAAAGGTAGGAGCTGCCTCCAGCAGGTCTGGACAGTGCAGGAGCCAGAGACGCCATGGCATTTGCAAGTGGTCTCTACTCCAGCTTTGATTACCTGAGACAGAGACAAAAGAATATTGTTGAGCACTGTAAAACATTAAAGGCATGTGAGCTATGCAAGTTAACAAGCCACTGTTTAATAAGCAGCACATGAAAGAGCCAATTTATGCTCACAATTATTAGAGAAGGTGGAGCAGAGTGGCTCAAGGTTGGAGAGACAGAGTATAATTATTACATTTATTGTTTGTTTTCATACAAGAGCGAATTAGAGGCTTGGCTTTTGGCTTTTGAACTAAAGCAGAACAATATAACACTGTTAGAAGCTTTTAATAAAGAGCAACAGACTGTGTAAGAGCTGACTTCGCTATAATCATGAAAGTCCCCACAGCACAATCTATTCATGGTATTTAATAAACGTTGATATCTGAACACAGAGAACTGCTTCTCGGTGTGTTTTCTAAAGCCTGAGTTAATTAACCCGTACTTGGGCAATTTTATAACATCATCGTGTAATCGCACAAAAAAAAAAAAATCAGCAATTGATTTGGTTGGTCTTGACGTAAACAACCAAAACATATTATTTTAACACCTGCTAACATGTTAGCAGTCAGCCAAAGTTCACTGACGCGTTAATGTTAAAAGCAGCCTATGTGCACAACTCAGTGACAAGAACAGATCGTCTTAAAGGAGGGTTTCAAGAGAATCTGCAATTCTGTCCTCAGACTGTGAAAGAGATTGGAGAACAGGAAGTGCATATTCATCACACCCCCAGGTCAAGAAAATTTGATCAGTCAGCTCTTAAAATGTCGGGGACGGGGGGGATGCAGAGGTTAGCACATTCCAGTTTTGTGGGAGTTTATTCAGTGTGGGAATGTTCTGAGTAAATGTGGTAGGTACTGCACCTCTTTAAAACATACAAATCATACATATAAAAAGAGGAGGGAAAAAAACAATGTTGTAAATCTTGATCACAAATAAAATATTCCAAATTTGAAGCTTGAAAGGGAAAGTTTTGAGTCTTTGCTGACATATGGTAAGTGTTCTTCTGCTATAACTCATTATGTAATAAACATAAAAATGGAAAGAATTGGGGGGGGGTGCAGAGTAAAAAAATAAGAAGAAAAGAAACCTTTTGCAGGTTTGCTTTGGCTTGACATATTATGACCATTCCTTCTTTTTATGTCTCTATTAAAAACATTTCCAAGATAAAAACCCCATAAACAATCGTTTAAATGTGCCAAAACACAAATAAAAGTCACTGCCTATTTGATCAACGAGAGAAAACCAAATATTGCCTAATGAGCACTTTCACTATCACCAAATTTACGGTAGCAATTACTTCAGTCAGTTAAAGTTTCTTTATTTTTTAAGTTTTTAAAGTGAGCACTGCTTTTTCAGTAATTTCACTCTCCCAAGGTTCCCTCATGTAAACTTTAATCAATATCACCGCTGTGAACATTTTAAGTCTCATATTGCTCATTTTAAATGTATATTTGGACAGAGTACTTTGTCTTGGACTGCAGATTTTCAGCAGCTCTGTACTATTTTACTCTTTTATTGTAAAAGAAAAGGTAAAATATGGTGGTATAATACATGCAAGAGTATCTAATTCATTGTTAATGTGGCCAGTATTTCCATATGAGCACCATCTGCTACACAAAAATAAACTCTGACCCTGTTCAGACTAGTTTCCTAATTAGGGTGTCCTGGTTTGATTCATCTGTGTTGTAATTTAACCTTTTTATTATTGCTGGTGGAAATTATTTCTTTAATATAAATTTAAATTAATATGACATTCATAGCAAATTTACTGCTATGGAGCAGTTGTGTGATTAACATCCCTTTCTTTAAACCCACCCCCTAAAATGTTCATGAATAACTGTCTGCCACAGATTAAAGCAATAACTTTCAAAATTGATGGTGCTGAGACATTCCAGAAACATGCCACATGTAATGCAGTTTGTCAGATTTTCCTTGCAACAAAACAGATCTGTGAGACAACGCCTGTTTCACACACTTACTTTCATGCCCACGTTTGTGTTGTGCATGTCCACACGTGCGCGCAGGTCCTTGTTGGAGCGTTTGCCCAGAAATTCCTTGACAAACTTGTTGGCATATTTGAGGTTGTCTCCACAGCCTCCCCACTGCCAGGCCTTGCGGTTCTCCAGGTGTGGGGCCTCGTCGCATGTGCAGCGCTCCATTCGTCCTGCGCTGCAGGCTTTGGCCAATGCATGTGTCAGCCCCGCCGAGGAGATGGCGTACAAGAAGGATGTCTCTTTAAATCCTGGAAAAGCAAGTTAGAGATAAGGAACAGGTGAGGAAACATGATGCACTTTTGTTTCTAGATTCAAAGATTCACTGCTACAGACCTCTGTTCAATATTCCCAAACTACCTTTAAATAACGGGAGATTTTGACTTGAAGGTGTAGGGAAGGCACAGGTGTATTAACTAGGGCTGCATTCCATTTCTGTAAATATGCATGTTGGTATTCTGTGCAAGCAGAACTTTCTTGAAGTGTAATGCAGCCCTGAATGATACACCTGTGCTTTCCCTACTCCTTCATGTCAAAATAGATGTATATAGTTTGGTCTACGGGTATGAGTGTCTGTATAATTCCACCTTTAAATCAAGTTGTAACGTATATAACAACAGCTATTCATTTACCTCTTTTTAATATGTTGGCTCGATGGCGCCCCTCCAAGGTGCAGTTCCACCTCTCAAAGCGGAATTGATGCTGGCACTCTAAGGCACTCATTATTATGGCCTCCCTCAAGGTGTCGGCCACACCCGGGTCTCGTCTGCACATTCTACGCTGCTTCTTTTCCAGTTTGAGTCGGTCACAAAGCTTGTAGTGGGCCCTGCCCGTGGTCTCTTCTGGTAAGGAATTCAGTGGCAGGATAGATAACGGTTCATTACCGGTCAACCTAGTAGGGATAAAACACATACCAGTTAGAGGAAAGTCCGCAAGGTGAACCTTCAAATTTAGGATGAGATGATGACTTTCCTTGGTAAAGTTACAAAAATATTTGAGGAATCGCAGATGGAATACATAATCAGATGTTTGGTTAATGTTCAGATGAATTTAGCTGACTAGTGGTTAATGTTCAGGGGAATTCAACGTTTGCTAGAGATTATGATCAGCCTCGACATGGAAGTGGAAAGTTTGTTTCTTCATAAAGTCCCTGACACACTATCAAATAACAGCAACTCAAAAACGAGTTATTCAGCGCTGCCGTCTCACATTGTATTTTATAACAGAAGTAATAAAGTATTTAGATTATATGGGAGCATAAGTTTAGTAATTACATCATCTGGATGTGACATCAGCCCTGTATAGATCTAAATACATTAACATGACAGGAGTTACAATCTCAATACAGAAAAGTTCAGTATTTGGTATCTTAAGCCTGGTTTGAGCTGAAGTTTCGACTCACATGGAGAACATGTGGTAAACTTGCACTTCTTTCGACAGTTTATTTAAGGGAGGTGTATATAAAACACTCAAAGCGAGAACTGCCACATAGCTGGCAAAACCAGCAGCCAGCAATCTGGGGTTATGATGGGGAAAGCAGAGCAATACTTTCGTAAACACACACACGCAGTGGACACGACCGTCAGCCTGTGACCATTTTGGTCACATCGGCTGGCAGAATTGGCACTGTAGTTGATCATTATGTGTAATTTCTGGCCTCCTTAACACCCCAAAGTGAAACTGAAGAATAAATGGATTTAGAGAAGTTACTAAAAAACAAGTGTTCGGGACTGTGTGCCTCTGCAGCTGGAGTTCAGTGTTTTAAGGATAATTTTTTGTAAGAATCGGCACCTCATTCACTAATGAAATTGCCATATTTGTTTTCTGGCATGCACTTTAAGATGAAATGACAATTTTTATCCTTAAAAAAATCTTAGTGTATGCAACTGAAACAAGATTACTTGCAAATAATGTGTATTTGATTTCTGAACGATCCTAATGTGGGTTAAGGAAGTTTGCTGCCTTCAGCTAAAGATGAATTTTAAAAAGACCATTTAACACACCAGTGAAACCCTCCATAAACAATAACTAACTAAATATATGAGCAGCCCACCCTGCTTGTAAGAACTCTAAAATAAATTTAAAGTCATCCAATTCATCTGTGAGACATAAACACAGCATACAGGGATCCTGACAAACACTATGTGACAAAAAAAAGCATTTTTAAGATATTTCTACACAATCTTGACAAACGTGCAGGACAGCTGCTGAACACCCACATCAGGTTAGTTAACATTCCAGTCCAAGAACTGTTGATTGGTGATGCACATTACTTGCACTTTAGCCTTTGTGCTGCTTTTCAGAGAGGAGTCCATCACCGCTCATATCCACCACGGCCTCCAACATAAGGGTCACGGGAGTTCTTCAGCAAGACATTTGTTTTATTATGTCCAATAACTGACTGTGCAGACTGAAACATTTCCCCTTGAGTCTTCTGTGTCATATCAGTGGAACTAATAGTTAACAGATGCTCAAGTGCATGATATTTCTGCTTTAAGGTGTATGGCTTGGATGACAACCGAAGCAGTCAAATCAATAAATAAATAAGAAAATGGTAAAATGGTTTACGTTTTTAAATGTTTGCTAAACTTTTAGTAACTCGTCTGAATTTCAGATGCAAACCTGGCAATAGATTGCATCCAGAGAAAGAACAAGAACTGTGTTACTAAACAATGGCTAGCACCAAATTCTTCCACGCTTTGTTAAAATCCAAACTCTAACAGTAATGTCATGAAACGGGCTGAAAAATCTTAAACAAACTTTTAACTGACCCGCTATGTTACAGTGACTTACAATCGTTCCACAACATTTCTACTGTAAGCAAGCAGTCAGTGACTGAATGATCCTGCTGCCTGGAGTGTGAGACGATTTCTAACGCTGATACGAAAGAACGAATGAGAAAATAACCGTCGAATCCACACAAATTTGTCGTCTGATTGCATCAACTAAAACTCAAACTTTAATTAAGTGTGTTCAGTTTGACAAAAGGAGGTTTTTAATTCCCTAATACCTCCTAAATGACACACACATTCCTAAGAAAGGCATGCATAGTAACACATATCAGCGTCACATCTTCCAAAAGCCTACAAGCATGTCAAAACAAAGAACCTAAGAGTTGACAGGCCTCAACCGTCTGCATGATGTCTGCTTGTCTAAGACTACAAGATGCTCTGAGCAAAGCTTAAGGGAAGCAGAGATGATCTGCTAAACTCAGTCCTATCTGGATTTTTTAACCCTCTTTTTGTTAGACAGTGGCATGTGTCTTACTGGGACGGCCTGAAGGCAAAGTGTGAAGACAAGAAACACTTTTCTTCACATCTCTACAAAAGAAGCTACTGGCCAGGGCTCACTGTTGTGCAATGTTTTCACTGTGTACTAAAGCTCAGTGAAATAGTATAACAGATGTACACCGTTTCCTTTGTTCTCTCTTTTTATGAAATACTAAACAGAAACATAAATAGTTAAAAGACAACAGCTCAAGGCTGAACCTGACTAAAACTTGCTGGAAATTAAAGATAATATTTGAAGAACTGTGGGAGGCTCCTGCTGTCAAACACAAGGGTTCCAAATTCCAGCATGATGATGAGCAAGAAAATATTGATCTGCTGTTTTGCTGAAGAATGAACTCATTCAACCACCTTGGAAAATAAAAGAACTGGAAAACTGTTTAGCAGCTAATTCATATAAATCAATTAAAAAGAAGCTATTCAAGGAAATGGAAAGAACTGCATGGCAACTTTTCTTAAGTAATATCAAAACCAAAGCCATTAACTTGTTGCTGCCAAATTGTTGAAGCTCAAGCTTTGAAAAGTACATCAGAATAATTTAAAGTGTTTTAAAAACAATCAAATGAGAGAAAGAAATGTATCTAATTCATCATGTTAAACAATTTCAGGAGTTTTCAGATTTAAATATGAGGATAATCTTTTTTCAAAAGCACATTAGGTGGCCAAAAAACAAAGGGTGATTTACACAATGTCATTTGTAAAAAGGAATCCTAAAAAACTTTAAAGTCCTCTTAGCTACTAAAACCTTAACAACAGATAAGTTACTTTCCTCCTGATGTCTGCATTAGCTACAGGTACATGAATATTTGTTGTACTGCACAGTAAAGTTAAAACACATGTATTATTGCTAAATGAATCAGGTACTGATGAAATAGAAAATTATGTTTTTGGCTTTAGAAATTACAACTAAAAACAAATTTATACTGTGAGAAGTAGGACATAAGACATTTCTAAATAGTTGTATTTACTGTTTCCCATTATGATTTTACTTGTTTTAAAAGCTGACAAGGCTAATTTTATATTGCAGTTTCCTTAATATCAGACTGAAAAAAATCAGTAGGAAGTTTCACTAAGTTTTTAGTAAAGTTCATGCACCCCCCCCCCCCCCCCCCCCC